>JAJMAG010000054.1:0-95650 GCA_030564905.1 Geotrichum fermentans | reverse complement strand
CGGGCCCCGCGAAGCGCAAGGCGCCCAAGCAGAGCCGCAGCCACGCGTTTGCCCAGATGCCGCTCGAAATCAAGCTCTCGGACGAGCTCGCGGACAGCCTGCGGCTGCTCAAGCCCGAGGGCGACTTGACGACGGAGCGGTTCAGGTCGCTGCAGGACCGCGGCCTCATCGAGCCGCGCGTGCGCGCCGTCAAGAAGAGAAAGTACACCAAGAAGGTCACTGAGAAGTGGGGCTACAAGGACATGACCTTGTAAACACGCCAACTCTACATATTCTCGCTCGTCCTTTCTTTAGGATCTGTCATTTTAAGAATCTCCAAAAAAAATATTCATTCATTGAAAAGTAATAGAAAATGTTAGTTGAACGTAACATGATAGAACGATTTTGCACAAGAGGCCATGAATAAAAAAAAAAACATAAAAAACAAAAAAGCTGAAATAAATAATTACACCTCTCATTATCATCCATCTAGAACCCATACTTGCTGCCTGCTTCTTTCTTGGTGCGCCTGTTCTCAGCGTACATCTGCTCCAGTCCTTCCTGGTTCGTCTGCGCGCTGCGCAGCAGCGTCGTGAGCTGGTGCCGCCCGCCACCAATGGCCTTCACGGGCCGTTTGTTCTCGTCCAGCATGCCCTGCGCCTTGAGGCTGGCGTTGGTCGCGTAGAAGTCGGCCACTGAGAAGTCCACAACCGTCGGGGCGCCGGCAGCGGCAGCGGCGGCCTTGCGGGACCGCGCGTTGCCTAGCTCGTGCTTGGTGATTTCGGCAACGAGTGAGTTGCTTGCATCGCCTGCTGTGGGCTCATCTGTGTGCCTTCCATCGTGTACCTGCTCATTATACATCTCATCTCCAAGCCCGGGGGCGTCCTCGGTGGCTGTTTCCTCTTCCTCATTTTCAAGCATTATTGGTTTGTAGTCTGCTGCGTCTGTCGCGGGGAGCGCTGGGCCTTGTTTGGCCTTGCCCGCTGTTTCTATACCAAAAAGAGACGGCAGATTGAGCTTCGCCTTAGTTGGCTCCGGCGTCGGCGTCAGCACCGTCTGAGCCGGGGACACCGGTTTTTCAGGGCCGACTAGTGGACCTTCTTGTGAAGTAACGAGAGGAATTGACGACTTCAAGCTACTTGGCACCGGCTGGCCGAGTTTGGCAAGTTTGGCGGCTTTGGCCTGGCGAGCTAGCACGGCCGCCGGGATCAGCTTCACTTTTTTTGCAGGCGGTTCGGCACCGCCGTCGCTATTAGGTGCTCTTTGCGGCATGGCTGTGGCAATCTCGCCGTCAAAGAAGGTGTTCTTGATGCCACCGCCGAGGGTTCGGGTCTGTTTACTCACTTCGTGCACCATGCTCACGGCTGGTGAGCCCGTGCCACTGCTTGGGGCACTGCTGCCTGGCCCCGTTCCACCTGCTGAGCCCGTCGCCGCCGGCTTTTTCCTATTCTTGGGCGCGGGCAAAAATGATGCAATGGAGGGTTTTCCGAATATCGACAGCGACTTGTCCTTGGGCGGGTCTTTGGACTTGGCCTCGTTTGATTCAAAGGCCGCTGCACTCGCCGGTTTGGCCACAATGATCTTGCGGGGCGCGGGTGGTTTGGATTTCTGCACGGGCACCGCCTTCACCGGGACTGCCGGCGCGATCTGGTCTGTGTCATCGTCGGATTCACTGCCGCTACCGTAATCTGCTACTAGCGACATTTCTTTGTAGTAAAGGCGTTGAGATTTCCAAGAGTTTTCGTTTCTCTTCCCATACATTTAAGGACTTGTATTTTGTAAGCGTTACCCGCCATTGACTAGTCCCCGGCCAGACTTTTTTCAACCTTCCAATTTCCAACCATCAGCCACCCACCCACACCATATACCGTTGCTCGCCATGTCCGGACCACGCAAGCCCATGTAAGTAGCGCACTCTGAAACCGCCTAAGCCCCCAGCTGACCGTAGTTGCGCAGTCTCAAGCCATCGCCATATCACAACCCGGCCAACTACACCATGACGCCTGCGGCGCTCAGAGCCCGCAAGCCTTTCTTCTGGAAGAACATTGCCATGGCGTCTGGGCTTTTTGCCATGACGGCCGGCATCTACTTCTACTCGCTGCATGCCCTGGTCCAGGACGACTTTGCTGACATCCCCGTGCCGCCTATCAGCGAAGAGGAGCTGGCCAAGCTGCGCGCCAACCGCGATGCCGAGAGGCAGCAGAAGTAAACCAGTCCCCAGCAGTCTTTGAAAATTTGTACATAATAATGATGTTTTTCTTGTCGCTTTGCAGGCCTTCTGTAAAAAAAAATACCGTATAGCCCCACTGGAAAGTAACTTAGCGCTGGCAAGATTCACAGGAAGAAAGAGGAAAGGTTACACACGTAGACTACTAGGTGTGCGTACGCTCACAGGCGTCTTCGCTTGATTCGCTTCTTTTTTTCTCCCTCTCAATTTTAACTCCCTCACTCTTCTGATAACACGTCTTTCGTTTTCTTTCTTTACTTAACGGCCAGGCCTCCTGCTCTTTCTCAAGATGATAAGGCTCAGTCGACGATCGCTGTCAATTCTCAGTATTTGCTGTTGTGTGTCGGTTCTTACGGGGTACGGGCTTCTGGTGCCTGCCAGATTCGAGTCCATAGTAGACCCCTTGCAGCATGCCAAAACTGCGATGGAAGCCTGGGAAACAGGGAATGGCAATGCGCAGTTCCGCAACGCAAACCACCTTGTCCTCGTACCTGGCCACGCCATCTGGCAGGGCGGTAATACAAAAGGTGAGGCGGAGAGTGAATGGTAAGATTTCCACAGTTGAGTGGGTTTTTTTTTTCGTTTTGAGTTTTTTTTTTCATGCTCAAGCTTTCTAACAAACCCTGCCAAGGCATCTGAGCGAGCTCCAGAAAGGCGACAATCTGGTGTTCCTCAAACACATTGACACGGGCGCCCGGATAGCCCGAGCAGACCCCAATGCCATCCTTGTGTTTTCAGGCGGCCAAACCAACAAATCAGCAGGCCCACTCAGCGAGGGCCAGTCTTACTGGCACCTCGCAGTCGCACTCAACGCCCTGATCCCGGACGCCTCGGGCGACACGCTCGACGACCGCATGATCACCGAGGAGTACGCACGCGACTCATACGAGAACCTTTTGTTTTCAATAGCGCGGTTCTACGAGTACACCGGCAACTATCCGACGTCCATCACGATCGTGGGCCATGCGTTCAAGCAACAGCGGTTTGAAGAACTTCACCGCGCCGCAATCGACTACCCCGCGAGCCAGTTCCACTACGTCGGCATCAACCCCGCGTCGCTTGCCGACAACCCCGAGTTTGTGCGTGTCACAAAGGCAGAGGAGCAGAACGCCGTGATCCCGTTTAAAAGCGACCCCCATGGATGCTCCAATACCATTCTAGTCGCAAAGCGCAAGAGCCGGAACCCGTTCAGACGGTCCCATCCTTACTCCATGTCGAACCCGCAGTTGTATAGACTGTTGACCATATGTGGAGGACAAAAAGCGCTTGGACCTCAAGAGATGCCGTTGCCTTGGACTGAGAAGTCACCTACAAAGTCGAGTACAGCCAGCGAGGTAGCTGATGAAGATCTTCCCGTCGTTTCAAGCGAGCCCACCAAAGAGAACTCAGACACCACCGGGAAATGAAACAGCCAAGAGCTATGGGGGCCCCGATAATGCAGACAAGCACTCTGCGTGGTTCTTGTGGGTACGCGATCAATGTCTCAGGAGTATGAAATATTTTGGAACTAGCTGAAATGGTATACAGCGAAAGAGGGATAAGAATGTGGAGAGCGCTACTTGGATGATTAGAGGCACAGTGCCATCCTGGTATAATAATTGTGTTTTTGCTTTATTGTTATATATTAGATTTTTCTTTTTTATATGTTGTATAGCTGCTTTTTATTACTACTGTATTAATATGATGAAAGAGAACTTGGGGAATAACTAGCCTGCAATTGGATATGACATTAGACAGAGTAACGAAGCTCATTGAAACAAGTCCAAAGAGGAGGTTAGGTATTGGCGACTCAACAGGGCTACCTAGGTTTTTGTCTTATTGTGCCTTTGCTAGCGCTGTCAGAGATATCCCCATGGCACAAACTGGCGAGAGTTTGGCCTATTACGTACGGCTGAAGGTGCCGCGTTACTAGCCAAAATAGGATGTGAGAACACAAGAACGAGCACACGGCCAATGACATGAAAAGCATTTCACTATGATCCATGTCTTTCACTGTTCTTTTTTCTTTGACAGGGTGAGATGTAAAAGATGTGCGTGCAGCTTTTTATTTGCGTGGGCTATTTCTATCTCGATTCAAGGCATTCACAAACATAGGCTTTATATTATCGGACCATAGATAGGTGATCAACGCGAACAAACGAAATCCAAGGCACTTTGGCCTAATCCCTTCCTTCATTGTTCAACACAATCACTCAAACTTGAAGCAGCGCATACACGGAGCTGGCACATGGTCGATGCGTTTTGTGACGTTCCGGCATCCAACCGAGCTCTTGGCTTTCGAACATTGCACAAACGACCCTTCGTAGTGCCGGCATGTGTATTTCAGAAACATGTGGCAGCACATTATTAAACAAACGTAAACACAGGTAATAAAAGAGAGACACTTGGTAGGTAGACGGCTTCAAGTAGGCAGTTTAACGAGTAGTGAAAACTGGATGGCGATAAAAAATGAGACAATTCAATATAAAGTAATATTGAAGGCTTAGATGCCGATGAGATTGTAATATAAAATTTGCTTAATTGGAGAAGAGAAAGACTGGACGATGAAGTAGAGAAAGCAAGAAAGGAAAAGTCTGAAATTTCAATTGACAGAATTGTTTCCCTTTTGTAGCCTTTCCAATGACGATTACATCTGTGTTGTGACGGTTCCGTTCAAAGCTGTAATAAATGCAACATTCCAAGAGTTGTGGTGGTTAAATGAAACGCACTGAAGACCAAAATGCGCTACTAATGCTCAGGGGATTTTAGTTAATACTGAAATACAC
Organism: Geotrichum fermentans; assembly: GCA_030564905.1. Lineage (NCBI taxonomy): Eukaryota > Fungi > Ascomycota > Dipodascomycetes > Dipodascales > Dipodascaceae > Geotrichum > Geotrichum fermentans. The sequence goes on along the minus strand of JAJMAG010000054.1, from coordinate 90,679 downwards.
GCAAGGGCCCCACTCCAAATGCTCCCATTTGTGCAGTTGCTTGATAATAAATCTAAGGTATTATAGCTATGTAGCTGGACAAGAGAGCCAAGGCATTTGGCTAATGGCAAAGGCATTCGGCTACGATAAAGTAGGCTAACATAATGGCCAAACAGCTTGGCGCACAAGTAGCGACATGGTCATCCCAAAGATGTAATACCCAATTTTGTGTGAAACAATTTCAATTTTCTATTAGTTTTAGACTTTATAGACATAAACGATATCAAAAAAACCTATCAATCAATCAATCAATATATATCAAAAAAACCTATAAAATAATGTGAAAGATGGAGAGTTCCCTATTGGATGTCTCTAAATACGTTTTTTCAGAAAATTCCGAAATAGTTTAGTGGCTAGAATTTCCGCCTGTCAAGTTCATAACCTGTGAACAGCACGCGGGGGACCGGGGTTCAATTCCCCGTTTCGGAGCATTCTTTTTATTATATTTTTTATGGATTATCTGTGATAGCCAGCTTTTTCCCAAACTTTCGAATTCCTGATTTTACTGATACAGTAAAAATGCCAGGTCAAGCTGAAAGCGAGTTACACGCAAGGAAAGTTCGTCAGGCCATCTACATGCACAGTAAACAATTGAAATGAAAACCTGTTTTGAACGAAACGCTTGTGCTTGCTTAAGGATATGCCTTTACGTATTGTACAGGTTGGTAGTAGACTTTTGGTAATAGAGCTGAGATATTTACAGTTCAGAATTATATAAAGACGATAGCTTGGTTATCCTAGCCGTTAAATGCAGACTGGTAAACTGGTAGCTTCCAGCAAGCTCATACTCAAACTCATTCAAACTCACACTCTCACTCGCATTCATACACATTACCATAATCATAATCATGCTCGTACTCATATTCATCATCAAATAAATTCAAATAAAAAAAGATAATACTTTTGCTAGTTCTATTTCGTTTTTATGTTGGTTTTGGAAATGCATTTTCTTTCTTCCATCAATCAATCAATCAAATTGCGTTTATGTTTCGTTGTTTTTCATTCTTTATTTCTTTTTTCTAGTCATGCCGGAGAGTACCAACTTTCAGTTCAAAAAGCTTTTAAACATTGTTTCTGAAGCAAGCTCGGTCTCCTTCACAACATAATAAATAGTCATTACCAAGAACGGAAAGCGGGTCGTGAAATACGCCAGGTAGCCCGACGGGTATGGTTCCATGGCTTGCCGCACTCCGGCGGGCAGGTCGTTGAAATGGTGGCTCTTGTTGCGCATGGCACGGAGTAGGTCGGTGATGCGGTCGCCGTGGTATTTGCGGTACTTGCCCAGGTTTTCGACAAACTCAGGGTCGAGCTGGCTGTGCCAGTCGCTGCCGACAACCTTGGACGCTTTGGATTCAAGAAGCGTTAGGATATCACTTGGAGGATCCCGCGGTTCGATATCAAAGCGGTCAGAAGCCTTGAGCAGAAAGTCGAGGCGTCTCTCAGGAGGCCAAAATAGCGGATGCTGAAGAACCTCTTTTGCGTCCGGGCGGAGCCGCTGGTTTCGTGAAATCATTCGCGAAATGAGGTCATGCGCTTCTACCATGTCTGGCTTCGTATAATCTTCCAGGAATTCCAGAGAGTACGTATCTTGGACAATATTGGCCTCTCGCATGTACTTATCACCAAAGGGGTGTTGGCCATTAGAAAGAACGTAGTAAAAGACGCACCCCATTGAAAATATGTCAATAGCTCTAGTAGCGCGACGGTTGGACAATGAGTCAATGATGAGGGGCTCCGATGACGACCCATTTCCTTCCAATCCAGAACTACTCAGTGCAGGAAGGTTATTGATATTGTCCTCTTCATCAAGTAGCAACTCAGGAGCTCTCCATCCAGACGTTCCCGCAGCGTTGGCTGTCGTGGCGCGAAAGCTCGATTGATCTCCTTCCAGCTTTTTACATAGGCCAAAATCTGAAATAAGCATCCGCACTGGCGCTTGGTCAATTTGCGTAACTTTTGAGGGCGCGACCAATATGTTTTGGGGTTTGATGTCTCTATGCACAATTTTTAAGCAGTGCAAGTGGTGGACTCCGCTGGCAATCTGATAGAGGAACGGAATGGGATCGGCGATATTTCCATTGGCAAATTTTTCTGGCTTCTCAATGAGGTCTTCCAAGGTTCCTGGGCACAATTCGAGAGCAATGTATAAGAACCGGTCACTGACTTGCTTGCAAAAATATCTAATGACGTGCGGGTTATCGTCACTTTCTTGCAATAGCGATACCTCTTGAGAGGCCACTTCATAAAAGTCCAGCAACATGCGTTTGACAGCTACTTCACGATTCTCAAAAGTGCCCTTCAGCACCACTGTTCCATGACTTCCGTACCCAATGACCTCCGAAGACACATCTAGCAAGCCAATTTTAGTAAGATCACCTAGCTCATCTGCGACGGCAGCATCCTGTAGAGTGTTGGGTTGTCGCTCTGGAGAAGAAATCTCCAGTAACTGTTCTTCCTTTTCCTTCTTTTTGGCACTGCTTTTGCGACCACCTCTGCTGCCTCGTTTTCTTTTCTTTGGAATTCCAGGGGTACTTGGTGTCGAATTCGAGTCAGAGGTAGGCTTTTTCTCAGGTTCCAATATCTGGACATGACGCGGTGTGCTAAACTCCGCCGTTTCCTCGTCTGACAAAATATCAAACGTCTGCCCAGTGCTTACAGGGGTACGGGGTGACATTGTATTTCCTTCATCCACAGTCACAGCCTTTGGCGTAACGGATCCATCCAGAAAAAGCTTCTTTTCATCAGTGACAGGAGTAGAGACATCCTCAATAATAGGTTGAAGCTTGCCGGTGAGTTGATTCAGGCCAGCTTGATTGAGCCAGCCATATCTTGCGGCCACGAGCAGGAATATGAAAAATACAATAAAAGCCAATGCATTCTCCAAGATGCGTAAAATACTGCCCCATATGCGAGATTTAGGAGTGGATTCAGTAGGGGGTTGAGGAGGCGTAGGAGGGAGGGGGTTAGGAGGAGATGAACGAGAAATTTTTTTCGAGGGCCGGTAGACCTGATCTCGATAGTCATATTGGTATTGGAATTTTGGAGCGTGCTCCGATCCACGATGCGTGGAAGGGCCCTCAATGGCTAGTCTGCCCTGAGAGCTTGCCTGGCGTAACGTTTGTGTGTTGTGTAGCCTACTATGAACGCCAAGAATTGACTCAAGCAAGCCCTCGCGCGTCGCGAATGCCTGGTCGGAACGTCTACCCCAATTAGAAATAGGGGCACTGCGGACCAGCGAAGGAAAGTTCCGTCCTGACATTGCAAACCATTGGCCGTCCTTAGTGCGCTGAACATAGGCACTTCCCAGCAAATACTCGTCATCGCCAGCCGCAGGAAAAAATTCAGGCTGAGGAAGGAGGATGAGCGTTGAGTCGCCAAGCACCGTTGCCGGCCGAAACACATCAAATACGTTGACAGCCACCGATGAAATCTGGCCCACCCATCGCGCAGGTTTCCTATTACGGTCGGTATTCAGCGCAAGAATGGAGCTATCGTACAGGGGAGTGACGTATAGATTATCTGGCGATTGAAGGTGTTGTGCCTTTAAATCCGAGTCGATATTGTTTGGGCCCCAGGTAGAATAAGTCACATTCCATAAGATTTCGTTCTTGCCATGAATCTCGAGAATGTAATCTGTTTTGTTAGCAATGGATTGTGGCTATCCCAGAACATACCAGTTCTACCAATCATGAATGAGCCGCTTTCTACTGGCCTTTCCAAATCTTCATAGTCATCTTCGTCATCTTCCAGGAAAAAGGGATTGCGCTGCGGACCGCATGCATTCTGAGACAAGTTGGGTTTGCTTGCGCCATACGCCTTTAAAATTTTTCCTGTACTCGATTCAATGGAATAAAGCGTTGTGGTATGGCTGCCGATATAAATTTTGTCATCGCCTCGTAAAGAAAAGGGAGACTGCATGACAAGCTCCTTAATTGAGATGGGAAGCTGCTGCAAGCCTGTGAGTGGCGTAAAATAATACAGGGTGCCCTCGCCTAGGGGTTCGACGATCCAAGTGACGTCGCAATCGTCACAAGGGTCTGAAGGTGAAACATTTCTTGTGCGGTTCACGAGTGTTTCAGCGGTGGAAACCTGCACGAGTGGTTTGTCACCCGGAATTTCCCAAACTTCCAGGCCGGTATGGCGATCTCGCGCATGCAGAGATCCATCAATTGAGGAAACCAAGATGAAGTCTGCTACTGTCCAGTCGTTTATTGAGCGGCGGGAAGGTACAGGCCCTGCAAGCGCAGGGTCAGGGAGGAATTCTGAATCGCGTTGAGTAGTCAGAGGGATGGCAGCTGGGGGAGGTGAGCGGCCGCGTTGATATGCAGAAGAGTGAGAAGAGCGTCCAGCGCCGTGGTTTTGTGGATGAAAGGCTTGTTGGTCATGCCGTTGTTCGTCGAGGTCGTTATTGTTGCGCCGGTAGTTGCGGTTGCGGAAGTACGCGGGAGTCGGAGAGGATGAAAATTCTGTCGGTGAAGCCGATACTGGGTTGTATAAGAGACAAGAGAGGAGAAGAAGAAGAAGAATTGAACATGATTTTACGGAAAAGGCGTACCCGGGAGAGAAAGCCTTTGGACTAACATCTTGTGAGGAGAGCCATCCAAGATTGTGCATAGTATAGCAGGGCGACGGGGTAGAAAGGGCGAAGAAAGAGAGATGAGTTGAAAAGGAACCACGAATAGGAGGTTTAGTTAGTAGTGATTCATGTTCATAGCAAAGGAAGCAGAAGCAGGAGGAGAGTGTGATCAAGAGGGCGCGGATATTCTTTTGTTAAGGACCGTGAATAGCCTGGAGGTGGGGGTGAGGTTGGTAAGATGCGAAAATCGAAGTAGAGACAAACTTAATGCGAGTGGGTTGAAAAAAAGCCAAAAAAAAAAAAAAAGATGCAGAGAGAGTGCGCACCACTAAACCAAGGGTTTGAGTCTCACCAACTAGTGAGGACTTGGTGCTTAGTTTTGGGACATGTTTTGAACTATATTCTGGGGCGTATTTTATGATGGTTTTAATGATAAATCTTGTGATTAATTAAGGAGTGGGATATAGGAAAGAGGGTAACATATTTTATGTAATTAATTTGTTATCATTTGTCATGTTAAAATTTTTTTTTTAATTACAGAAAGATTAGTCAGTTGATAATCTGATTAATTCTCTTTTCTTGGCTAAGTCGCTGTGATTCGTTAGTTTCCAAATTCGGTTGATCCTTTGGCCACAAAGCAAGAAAAGGCCATTTGGAAGTTTTCAGGGGAATTTCTGATCGCCGTTGCTCCATATGTTGTTATCGGATATCGTGTAGGTGATGATGATGATTGATGACCGCGCTTGACTCAGACTTGTAACACTTTTTTGTTGGTGCTTCCAAAGTTGATTTTTTTCTTTTCCGTGACTAGTTAATTATAACATGGTTCCATACGCGGCTGCCCATAAAAAACAAGCGCAGTGACTGTGAGCAGCTGGCTCGAAATGGAAAATACGAAGTGCCGGCTTTTCCCCAGACAGGCGGCCGCTAAGCGAGCAGACACCACGCGATGGAAATCCCATGAAATGAAAAAAAAAAATGAGCATTGCATGCTAAATAGACACAATAAATACGAACTACTTGCTGAGCTCAGATATCGGTCGATGCGGTCTGAAGCTTCCGCAGTCTGGAAACGCGCGACGGCTTTTACTCAAACGGCTGGCGGACAACGGCTGGCGGACATGGTCATGGCACAACATTTCACCCGATTATAGCCGCGTATTACACACATTCAGCTGCCAAGTCGGACATCACAGGCACTGGTGGGAATATCGCAGGCTCAGCAGCAGGTAGTCGACCCCCCTTACCGCCGTCGGACCTTCCCTTGGCAAAATGCAAAGGTACTCGGACTGTATGCCCCGCGCTCCTCCCTCTATAAATATACTGCCCTCCCTCACTACTTTGGCCGCTATCCCACCTTCCTCCGCCCTTTTGACACCATCAACTAATGGCACCTTCCTGTACCCCTACTGACTCAGACCCGCCGAAGGAGCTCAAGGTGAATACGGCTGCTGCCCTGCACGAGCTGCAGCCGTCCAACAGCCCTTCCACCCTCAACACGCACAACGAAAAACAAAACAACAGCGAGGACTCGAATAAGATCGACAAGGAAGAGAATAAAAAGAAGAATAAGAAGAAGAAGAACAAGAAGGAAAAGAAGTCGGCAAAACCAACATATGCAGATCTCACCTACGATGACCTCGCAGAAGACGAAATAGCAATCCTCAAGGCTCAGGTCAGCGTACCAGACACGGAAATAAACTACTTCTCCCTCTTCCGCTATGCTACCAACTGGGACATATTCCTCCTCGTCATTGCCAGCATCGCCTCCATCGTCGCGGGCGCGGCCCTCCCCATGTTCACCTTGATTTTTGGAAGCATTACCCAGGTGTTCACAGACTTTTTCATCTCGGGCACAAACCCAGACCATTTCCAGCATGTCGTCAACCACAACACCCTTTACTACGTCTATCTGGGTGTCGGCATTTTCGCAGCCGCATCCCTGCAGACCTTCTTGCACGTTGACCGCGGCGAGGTCATTGCCGGCAGAATCAGAGAAGAGTATCTCAGGGCCATCTTGCGCCAAAACGTGGGCTACTTTGACCACATTGGCGCCGGCGAGGTTACCACGCGTATCACCTCCGACGTGACCCAGATTCAGGATGGCATTTCGGAAAAGGTTGGCCTCATCTTGACAGGCTTTGCGACGTTTTTCGCTGCCTTCGTGATTGGATTCATCAAGTCCTGGAGAATGACCCTCATTCTGTCCAGTGTTGTGGTCGTCATCCTGGCCGTTATGGGCGGAAGCTCCACTTTTGTTGTCAAGTACTCGACCCGCAATCTGACGGCAGTTGGTGAAGCATCATCCATAGCAGAGGATGTACTCAGTTCCATTCGCAACACCGTTGCGTTTAGCTCTCAGAAACGCCTGGCCGAAAAGTTCGACTCCAAACTTGAAGTTGCCTTCACTTCAGGACTCGCCAGGGGAAAAAGTCTTGCGTTCATGATCTCCATGATCTGGACTGTCATCTATCTCATGTACGGTCTTGCCTTTTGGCAAGGTTCGCGATTTATCGCCCAGGGTGTCCAAACCACCGGCGAGCTCGTCACCGTCGTCATGGCCATCATCATCGGCGCTTTGTCGCTCGGCACCATTGCTCCCAACTTCCAGGCCGTTGGTAGTGCCATGGGCGCCGCGCACAAAATCTACGAGGCCATTGACCGTGTTCCCTTCATCGACGCTGCCGCCGAAAACGAGGGCGAGAAACCGGAATCCCTTGAAGGCCACATCAAGTTTCAAAACGTCAAGTTCACCTACCCTTCGCGCCCCAATGTGCCCATCCTCGACAAATTCACGCTGTCCATTGAGCCCGGCCAGACCGTGGCCCTCGTCGGTTCCTCCGGTTCGGGCAAGTCTACTATCATTGGCCTGCTGGAACGCTTTTACGCGCCCATTGGTGGTTCCATCACTATTGACGGCCGTCCTATCGAGTCTCTCAACATCAAGTGGCTGCGCCGGCAAATAGCTTTGGTGTCTCAGGAACCTACTCTGTTTAGCTGTTCCATCTACGAAAATATTGAATATGGACTGATTGGCACTGAGTACGAACATGCTGACGAAGCCACCAAGAAGGAGCTCATCATCAACGCCTGCAAGGAAGCAAACGCTTGGGACTTTATCCAGAACTTGACAGATGGCCTTGATACAGAGGTCGGAGAGCGCGGTTTCTTACTCTCTGGTGGTCAGAAACAGCGTATCGCCATTGCCCGTGCTGTTGTTTCTCAACCCAAGCTCCTCCTTCTCGACGAAGCCACTTCTGCGTTGGATACAAAGTCTGAGGGTATCGTACAGGAGGCCTTGGACCGTGCCTTGGCATCGCGCACCACTATTGTTATTGCTCACCGTCTGTCGACTATCAAAGACGCCGATAAAATTGTTGTCATGTCAAAGGGTGAAATTTTGGAGATGGGCACTCACAATGAGCTGCTCGAAAAGAACGGCGCTTACGCCGTCCTGGTTCACGCCCAGAATATTCGCACAGAAGATGAGCCCCTTGAAGAAGAAGACCTCAAGTCAGCCGGACTTGAGGCTGACTACAATCTTGAGAACAAACTGTCCCGGGGCGACTCGCGAGCCTCTGAACTCAGCGTGTCTGCTCGAGTCGTGCGTGACCTTGAAGCGCAAGGCTACTACGAACGATCCGTCAAAACCAGGTCTACCTGGACTCTTATTAAATTTGTAAGTTTTCAGTCTTCCGTCTGTCTTTTACTAACTCGCTAGCTTCTTGCACTATCGAAAGAAAACCAGAAACTGCTATACATTGGTGGCTTTGCGGCCATCTGCTGTGGCCTTGGGTACCCCATGCTTGCGTTCACCTACGGTAAAATCTTGAACGCGCTGTCTGTCCCCAAATCCGAGTATCACGAAATGCGCCACAAAGTGAACATTTATGCTGGCATGTTCATTGTCATTGCCGCGTGTGCGTTTGTGTCTTTCACCACCATGGTTGGCGTTCTTTCCGTCCACTCTGAACGGCTTGTGCGCAAAATTAGAATAAGCACGTTCCGACACTTTTTGAGGATGGATATTGCGTTTTTTGACGATGACGCGAACTCGAGCGGAGCGCTGACGTCGACGATTTCAAAGGACGGCCAGGCAGTCGAGGGTTTTGGTGGTAGCACATTGGGCCAGGTTCTCAACTCGTGCGCGATTCTCATTGGAGGCCTTATTATGGCGATTGTCATCAACTGGCGGCTGGGCCTTGTGTGCACAGCCTGTGTGCCGGTGCTTGGGGGCTGCGGGTTTCTGCGGCTCAGCATTCTGACAGGTATCGCCGAGCGCGCCAAAAAGTCATACGAAAAGTCAGGCATGTACGCTTGTGAAGGTGTTGCTGCAATTAGAACCGTCGCGTCGCTTACCCGCGAGGACAGCGTTCTGGAGGTTTACTCGAAAAATGTCAGAAAACAAGTGCGGGACTCCCGGGTGCCGTTGGTGCGTTCGGCAATCGTATACGGGCTGTCGCAAGGCCTCACTCCACTTGTAATGGGCCTTGGCTTCTGGTACGGCAGCACGCTTATCCGCAAGGGTTTAAGTGATAGTTACCAGTTCTTCACTGCGTTCTTTGCCGTCGTCTTTGGCGCGCAGGCCGCCGGCTCTATTTTCTCCTTCGCCCCTAGCATGGGTAAAGCCCGGCAGGCGGCCCAGAATATCGCGCGCATCTTTGACATTGTTCCCGAAATCGACTCGTTATCAGAAGAAGGCGTGCATTTGAAAAACGTGACAGGCAACCTTGAGTTTCGAGACGTGCATTTCAGATACCCCACGCGAAGGCATGTGTCTGTGCTTCGTGGTGTTGACCTGAACATCAAGCAAGGTCAATTCGTTGCATTAGTGGGCCCGTCGGGATGCGGCAAGAGCACGACCATTTCGTTGATTGAAATGTTCTACCGTCCCCTCGCGGGCCAGATTTTAATTGACGGCGTTGACATCTCGACGCTCAACCCCACCAACTACCGCAGCTTTATTGGCCTCGTCCAGCAAGAGCCTGTCCTGTACCAAGGCACCATTCGCGAGAACATTCTTCTGGGCGTCGCCGACACTGACGACACCGCCGTCCCCGACAGCGTCCTCTACGAAGCCGCCCGCGAAGCCAACATCCACGACTTCATCATGTCGCTGCCCGACGGATACGAGACGCTGTGCGGGTCCAAGGGCACGCTGCTTTCCGGCGGCCAGAAGCAGCGCATTGCCATTGCGCGTGCGCTGATCCGCAACCCGCGCGTGCTGCTCCTCGACGAGGCCACGTCGGCGCTTGACTCTGAATCCGAGAAAGTCGTGCAGGCCGCGCTCGACAGCGCTGCGCAGGGCCGCACGACCATCGCGGTGGCGCACAGGCTGTCGACCATCCAGAACGCAGACCTCATCTGCGTGTTCGACAACGGCCGGATCGTGGAAATGGGCACGCATGACCAGCTACTGGAGAAGAAGGGCATTTACACGCAGCTGGTGCAGGTCCAGGCCCTTGAACCGAAATAAAGAGTAAAGGGCCCTTGCTTCCTTCAAAAATAAATAAACCAGTCAAACGAATCGTTTTATCTGTTCAATCCTTTTGTTTTCTTACATCCCCTGCTTTCTCTCCCTTCAAAACTCCCAGCTCTCCATTTTGCTTTCCAGTTCTTTACTTGTAATATCTTTTTGTTTGCGTCCTGAGATCTTAGTTATATACTGTACATTGTTAATATCGATTTCCTCTTATTTAATTTTTTTCCATTTCATTCTGTTACTTGTGTTGTCTTGTATGTCTTTCAAGTCGTTTTTCTGGAGAATTCGTATTTCAGTGAGTATTACTCTTACGCTCTTTCGCGGCCAGCAGTGATCCAGTATTGTGCGCGCACAGTGGCAGAAACCCATCATCACCTCGCTATCTGCAACTTCTTGAGCATGCTACGTGAGCTTTTTGCCGTTGAAAGATGGTACTTCAGTTGCCAGAGTCTGCCCTGATGATGCCTGGTTTAAAGGCTCTCTTTTCCGGGGGGCGCGCCATTTGAAAAGTGGGGGCCGTGAGAGCCGCTCCCCTTTTTAAATTTCTAATTTTACAGTCCCACTACATCCAGAGTAGCTGAGAATATGGAGCTCTCGTATGATATGTACTATTCATGATCTGGAATATGAATTAAAGCCTTCATCTGCGTTGGATTTCCAGTGGCTCTCGAGGGTCAATCTCAATCGTTCAAACGTTTGTTGTAGTAGCACTCTTGGTGAAACAGCCCCACCTTGCAACTCTCCTCCCAACCAGGCAACCTCTCGCCCCTCCACCTTCCCTTCCAAGACTTTCTTGATGATCATCAAAGAACATTTGGGCTCTTGAAGATCTATGCCATCCATGCCCATGGTTGCAATTGCGCCCTGAACCCGAGTACACCATGGATGTACCGCCTTTACGGACACCCGTTTATAAGTCAAAAGACCACGGAAAAGGCGGGCAGGGACGCCATAGTGCCCAGTAATTACCGCAGGCGGTACGCAGTCAAGGCCGGCGCCCAAGAGACAAAAAAAACCAGTGAAATTAATTAATCCGAGCTCCCGCAGTGTTCAGTCAGATATTGGACCCTGGTATCCATGCTGCTTGCGCTGGCTGGTATCTCTAAGTTTGCTGCTCCAGCGCTGGCTGGTACGTAGGGTGCTTGAAGCCGTTGTTGGGCTCAAGCACAGCATTCTGGAGTTTTTTATTTTTGTTTTCATTTCTTGTCAAGAGTTTTCCTTTCCTCGTCGCTTGCGTCCCCTCACCAAGCGCAGACCGCTGCCTGGCATGGCACAAGCAGCGGACGGATAAAACAACTCGCCTGGAATAAACGCGTGAGGGGATTTCGGGGAAGCCTCAGGCAGCTGGTGGACTCAGCGGCTGATTTCACCATCGTGAATAATACGAACAGACCGCCAAAGTTTCCTAAACAACAGGAGCCAAAAAACTGTAAAAAAAAAGAATTAAAAATAAAAATAAAAAAAAAAACTCTGAATTTTTCACTTGGAGAAATAGCCGGTGAAAAGAGACAAGAGAGGCAAGACTATATTAGCTCACTCGGTCGCTTTGGCTCTTGGAATTTATCCTCCTGCTTCTTCTTCTTCTTCGTCTCTTTCCACTACGCCTTTCTCTCTCTCATCACTCTCTCGTTGTTGCGATTTACACGCGCTATCTTTTCTGTTTAGACACATAGAGGACTCGATACATATCAAACAACCATGCCAGCCCCGCTATCCGCCTTGAAAGCTCTTCCAAACCTGTTCACGCTCGCAGGCAAGACCGTCGTCGTCACTGGCGCCTCGGGCGGCATGGCCACCGCCATCTCGCGACACATCATCAACCACGGCGTCGAGTCGCTAGTTCTGCTGGACCGAAACAAAGCCGCCCTCGAAAAGACGTCCAAGTACCTCTACGACGAGCACAAGAACAGCAGCGGCGCCAGCTCGACGCTCCGCAGAATCAGCACCTGGGAATGCGACATCAGCGATCAGGCCCACGTTCGCGATACCATGCAGGCCATCCGCGCTGATAACGAGGCCAAACTGGACGTCCTCGTCAATACCGCAGGCTACTGCGAAAACATCTCGGCCCTCGACTACCCCGCCGACAAGATCATGAACCTGCTCAGCGTCAACCTGGCCGGCTCCATGATCGTGGCCTCGGAATTCGCGCGCACCGTGATTGCGGATCTGACCGTCGAGCCTTCGCTCGGCGCCGGCGCAGTCACGAGCGAGATCCATCCGTCGCACGACGTGGACTCGCCCTCCTCCGTCGCCGCCCACAACCCTGTGCTTGGCACCACCGCGTCCGTGATCCTGGTGGGCTCCATGAGCGGCCACATCATCAACCACCCGCAGTTCCAGACCCCTTACAACATGTCCAAGGCCGGCGTCATTCACCTCGCAAAGTCGCTGGCCTCGGAGTGGAGCCCCTACGGCATTCGCGTCAACTCCCTGTCGCCGGGTTACATTGCCACTCCGCTCACCAAAGCCATTATTGAGGCCAACCCCGTGCTGAAGGCCAAATGGGAGGGCCAGATCCCCGTCGGAAGAATGGCGGACCCTGCTGAGTTCGCAGGACCCGTTATTTTCATGGCCTCTGACGCCTCTTCTTACATGACAGGCTCGGATTTGATTGTGGATGGTGGTTACTGTGCTCGCTAAGCCCAAAACAACACAACAATAATAAAGCCATTTACCCTAAACGATTTTTCATCAAACTACCTTCAATATTTTACATGTATTCACTTATGCGCTCTTTTCGTAAACCTTAAGCTAATGCCATTCCCTGTTATACTTGATAAAAAGTTCCATTTCCCATATTGTATGATTTTGTTTTTCCTCGTGAGTATGTATGTGTGAGCGTAATTGTGTTGTTCGTGTGGTGGTTTTTCTTAATAGATCTTCTTCTTCTCATCTATGCTGAGGGCTCCTGCGCCGCTATTGACAACCAACAAGAGTCCGCCAACAATGGACAGAATCTGAAAGTGCTCGTATCGCAAAAAGTCGTGCACTGGGTTGCCGCTCTCAAAGTTCCAGTACTGGTTGGCTGTCAGGTTGCGGTACATGAGGAACAGGATCAAAATGGCGGCGGACAGGCGGGCCTTGAAGCCAATGACCACAAACAGGCAGGCAATCATGCCGACTATGATGCCAATCAATCCCATCGCAGTGAGATTTTCATTGACAGCGTAGGCCAGAAACAAAAGCATCATAAGCACACGGCCCGCCAGAAGGAAATACTTGCTGCGATCCTTGTCGTCAAGAACAGGGAGACCGGGCATCGACAGAGATCGACGGTCATGCACAAACGCATCCGACAGGACCATTAGCAGGCCGCCAATGACCGACAGATTGCGCACAAAGAACTGAAAGTTGAAAATGAGGCCGTAGACAATAGCCTGGGAAATGACAACAAAGAGCAGGGAGCCGACGCCCAAAATGAGCTTTTTATGAGTAACGACGGAAATCGAGCCAGCGTTCATGAGAAAGATGTTGAGGGCCAAGTATGTCACGGTGAGGAACCGGGGGATGCCGCGGAAGGTCCAGATATACGAGACCTGGTCGTCCCACTGGGTGAAGACGCGAAACGCATCCTCAAAGAACGTGGCTACAATCAAGAAGCGGCCGATAATGGGGAGGTAGGGCTTTAGTGGGCTCCCGAGTTGGCCTAGCAACGTGTCAAGCTTCTCGGAGTAATATTGGGCCTGGTTGAGGAAGCCCTCCTCGGGGCCATTGTTGTTGAACGTGGCATTGACGTTGTATGTCTGGGGACGGCCGTAGTTGTAGTTGGCGTTGTCGGACCCGCCGACTGGTAATGAGTAGTTGTTGTTGCTGCCTCCCACTGAGATGGGCATGGAGTGGAATCGCGAGGTTCCTCGAATGGACATGGCTGCTGCTACTGCTTAAAAAATGAAAAAGATGGAATGCGTGCGAGTCAGTAGCAAAGGAAGAGTGCTGGTATAAACAGTGCTGTTGCTATACGGCAGATCAAAAGTCCGGAGTTTTAATGTGGTAAAAAGAGAAGGAGGAAAAAAAAAAGGTATAGAAAATTAAAGTAGTGTGTGTGTGTGTCTTGAGGAAAAAAAAAACACGCTGACATCCCCAAATTTCAGAAATTAAAACGCTGTTTGCCGAAATGACAGCCACAACGTCAAGGTGTCTAAGCCCTTCAGGTATGGATTCTCTAGGTTAAAATTGGCGTAATGAAGCTGCAGAACCTTGTGTTCAGCCATGTCGTGAAAAACTGCCACAGTGGGGTGCAGAGTAATGAGTTTGGCTAAAGCCTACGGTGTAACTGTGTGTAAGAAGATCTGGCCGCGTCGAGAACCTGACTCGACGCTAGCACATGTATCAGACTCCTCACCCCTCCAAGTCCCGTTCAACCTTTGGCAGGGAGAGGAGAGCAGCCCCAAATTGGTGTAATCCTACACTAGGCGTTTTTCAGCCCTTTGCGAGAAGCTCTGACCACGTATTCAGGGTGGTTCAAGTTGGGAACCGACCTTAATCATGCAACTACAATCACAATGCGCCAGGCACAGTACCATACTCTCATTTCCTGCTATACGAGCAGTGACACAATGCTCTTCGCCAGGCGAAGTCACACTGCATGGTTCTCAGGTCATTAAACGGCTACTCCGCGACGTCTATACTAGCTGCGGTGCCGTGGCTGGCTTTTGATGCGCGGCTGCACACCGTGCAAATGCAGTTCGAGGAGCTCTAGATGTCTCAGCGCATAGAAGCTATGCAGCGGTATTCTGTCAGGCATCCTCAGGGTCTTTTGTCTTCTCAACGGCCGGCATGCCAACATTGGAGCTTCGGTGGTTCTTGAAATGCTACAAATCCATCTACGTATGGAATCTACGTCCCAGCGGGACCCTGTGGCACTATTGCGCTTTAGTGCGAAGGCGATTTCCGTGTTGAGCCGGCAGCTCAAGGTACGGTACATCGTGTGGTCCTGGACCATTAAATGTGTTATTACGGTAACTTCGAACGCCTTGAAACATGCTCGGGCATACTCGTCATGATAGTAGCAAAGCTGAGCTTAATGCTCATTGATACAATGCAGTTCATGCATCGTCCTTCTTGGCTTGGCTCCTCCACGACTCTAATAAAAAATAATTAATCTAATTCAAGTTCTCTAAAAAGAATGCTAAAATGAAACAATAATACAATAACCAAAAAAAATAATAACAATAAAATCATAAAAAAAAAAGAATTTTAGCTGGCCCATCAACCCGAAGACTCAGCAACTTCAGCAAAGAACTGGCGCAAAACCATAGAGAGGACGTTAGGCAGCTCGCGAATGTCTTTAACAATGACATAAAAGTCGAATGGGAAGTGATCCAAGTAACGGTCAATCTTGAGCGCCATGTTACCACCTTCGTCTGTCTCGTAGCGAACTTCGTTCAAGTCCAGAATAGAGTCCTGATTGTTGACTCCATCCACAATGACAAACACCATCATGATCCGCTCCTCGCGAGCCTTGCGTACAAGGCGACGAAGAACATCATGACTTTCGCAGACACCATCGGAAATAATAATCTCCAAGCGCCATAGCTCAGCAGCGTTATGCGACGCCGCACTGCCGACGCCGGCCTCCTCGAATAGCGTAATGGACTTTTCAACAAGAGCCTTGACATCGGTGCGCTCCTGATTGAAGCCAAACCACTGTAGTGCATGGGCACCCGACTCGGACGAAAATGGCTTGATAAAAGGATGTACCAATTGAGTGTTCTCGCCAAATCGTACAATAGCCAGTTGGCCAGCCTCAAGTTGGGTGAGAGCCTTGGAGATGAGTGCAATAGACTGGAAGGCAAGCTTGACCGACTGGGACTCGCTCATCGACTTGGAGTCATCCACAGCAATCATGACTTGGTACTGGCGCTTACTAGGCTTGGTTCGGCGCATCCAGATCTTATCCTTCTTGAACTGCGAAGCAATGTAAGGAATGATGCGCTTCATGTTCAACCGTTTACCGGTCTTGAAGTCTCCCCGCAGCTTAGTGGCTTGAGTAGGCTCCAAGATCAATCGCAGCTGCTCACAAAGAGCCATCGCAGATTCCTGGGTAATAGTCTCATTGTTGCGCCACAGATCGCGGGACTCGTCCAAAGTACGAGCAGGTTCGAATCCGGCCTCTGCAACTTCAAAGGTAGTTTCAAAGTCCTCATCTTCCTCGTCCTCGTCATCAATGTCCATCGCTTCGCCTGCAAGACTTTCACCGATAATATCCTCTTCACGCTTCCGCTCGCCGACGATAGAGCCGGCTGTTTGCGGCAAATCGCTGCTCTCTTCACCAGGAGGCTGCATGTTCTCATCAGTTTCCATCAGATCAGCATCGTCAACCTCCCGGGTTTCAGGCTGTTCAGGCTCGGCCATCTCTTCATCATCTTCAATGGCCTTGGAGTCATCAATCTTTTGAACCTGGTCCTGAGAAGCAGCACCAAGCGCCTGCGTTTCATTGGCAGACGAGTTGGCGCCATCAACATGCTCAAACTCGTCCGGACGCTCGTTAGCGCCCTGATCAGCGTTGTCATCCTGCTCAGAGGCTTCCTGGATCTCTTGCTTGCGCTTGTGGAATTCCTTAAGAGCATCGCCAAGCCGTTTCATTGAGTTCTCAACATCCTTGCGAGCCTGGTCCTGATTGCTATCGTCATCCTCTTGCTTCTGCTCCTCCTCGGGCTTGGACGAACTGGCTCCTCCAGCATTTTCAAGGTTTTCTTGCTCTTTCTCAGAAGCCTGTTCGCTACCCTCACCTTGGTTTTTAGAACTATCTTGAGTCACGGCAGAATCATCCAATTCGGCATTGTCGTCATCCTCGGCTTGGTCGGGTCCATGCAATCCTTCGGTGTCAAACTTCATATTGTTCTCACTCTCCTTGTTCACTTCTGTATCATCGCCTTCTTCGGGTTTAGCCTGTGCACCTTCCTCCTCTTCGGGCTTTTCATCTTCACCTTCGCCCTCACCTTCTTCCTTCTCACCTTCCTCAGCAGGATTTTCATCAAGATCCATAGACTCAGGCTCTATTTCTTGATCTTCTTGCTCTTCATCACCTTCCTTCTCAGCATCACTATCAGCGTCCATGCCATCCTGCTTGTTGGCCTCATCCTTGCCCATGTCTTCAGCACCGTCAAAATCATCATCCTCAGCGTCAGGCATGTCAAGGTCATCATCTTCTTTTCCGTCAGGTTTTTCATCATCATCATCATCTCCATCCAGATTCATGTCTTCAGGCAACTCCAATGTGTCAGTTTCAGGGACTTGAGGTTCCAACTCTTCCTTGTCTTGTTGATGTACATCATCGTCCTGTTCACCAACGTCTTCCTCATCTTCGGCATTTTCATCCTCTTCATTTTCATCATTCTCGTTGTTGCCTTCGTCGCTCTGCTTGGGTTCTGGACCATCCCCTTCTTGCTCATCTTCCTTGGCTTCCATGTCATCATCATTGCCGCCTTCAGGAATATTGTCAGACTTCTTTTCTTTGTCATTCTCTTCTCCCTTTTCATCCCACATCTTTTCATCAACGGCATTGGGATCGAGATCGTCGACATCACCAACCTCCTCATCAAGATCATTTTCTTCCTCGTCTTCATTGTCTTCATCATCGCTCTTCTCTTGATCAGAAGCGTCTTCGAGGTTTCCGGCATCCATGTCACCTTCGATGTCAACGGCATTGTTATCCTCGTCCTCTTTATCGTCCTTCTGATCATCGTTGTCCTTTTGAGCATGTTCAGACATATCCTCATCTTCTTCAACGTCATTGGAGTTATTCTGAGCGCCAGAACCATCACCTAGACCGGTGCCATCCTTTGTGGCACTAGAGTCTTCGTCGGGCTTTTGTTCCTCCTGAGGACTACAGAAACCATTAGATGCTAAGTTCTGTAAAGTCTTCATCAAAGTGTAAGCACCCTTGTTGGTAACTGCAAAGTTGTGAATCATGCGGCTTTCTACAATCTTGCAAAGTTCATAATATTCGTGAATGAATGGAATAGATGTACCAAGAAGTCCAAGAGCGCGCTTGTAGTCAGTCTCATCTTGTTGCATACCAATTGAGTTGGTAATTCGCAGAGCTTGCTCAATTTTCTGGAAGAACTGAGCCTGGCGCAAAATTTTGCAGAAGTTTGAAAGTCGGGATTGCGATTGCAAAAACCAATTATCGTTTTCTTGTGAAACATCCTCAGCTAGGAGTTCGCGGGCTTTCTGAACAAGAACAAGAACGGAATCAGAAATATTGCGCAGGATTTTATCAAGATCAGCTAAAGTGAACTCGGCGGCAATATGCTGCGGTTCGTCAAGGGGTCTGCTAGTACGGTCATTGATCCAAGAAGTAACCATAGAACCAATGAAAGCAAGTTTGGGATACTTGATGTTCCATTTCTCAAGACTGGCAGCAAAATCCTTGAGCTCCTTGCGAACCAAAATTACGAGCTCATTAAGTGACTGAGGGATAACACCCTGGATGGTCAAATCCTTATACTTATCCAAGCGTACCGCTAAATCTCTGAATCTGGACTCAGTTTCCGTGAAAATGTAAGTTTCCTGTGTATAATTGAGCTTACCAAGAGAAACAGACTGGTAACAAGCTTCTGTGGCAAACTTGATAAGTTTGGGGATCCATGCAATAGAAGCTTTTGCTTCAGCAACACTTTCAGAAAATGTTGCGCAAGACTGGATTCGGTCATTGACATCGAACAGGCTTGTAAAAGAGTTAACAGTTGTAAGCAGGGATGAGATTTTAGAGTTTTGCGTCATCAAACTGTCCAAAAGCTTTCTATGAGAAATGATTGATGCAAACAGATTTTCTGACATGGCCAGACCTCTCATAAGATCGGCTATAGGTGCATCGGATTCGCTCTCAGTCACAGTGACTCTTAGCCTTGGAAGTAGATCAAGAATACGGTAAAAGTACTGGTCGCCCTGTCCAACATTCTTCTCCGTGAGTGAAGGCACAGTAGACATAATTCCACTGATGAGCAGCTGTTGAGCCTTGATGTCGGCGCGTACATTGGTTTTCAAGCCACCGCGTCTCAGTTCCTTGAGCGTGTCTGAAAGTAACTTGCTCTTCTCATTTTTCAGATTGGAAACAGTGCTTTTGTTTTCTTCAGTAAGGATTGAAGGAGTTTCTTTCCGCAGACGATCCATCTCTTCTACCACTTCCTTAGAAAACTTCTCCAAAGAAGGCAATGACTCTTCTTGAACAGACAGGAGATGACCATGTAACAACTTAGCAGTACTATCGACATTAGATAAGCGTGCAGGGCGTGCCTTCCAAATATCAGTAAGTGCTACTGCTGTAACATATTGTTCAATAGACTTGTAGCTGGGAGTAGGGGCAAGAGCGGTAACAAAGCCAACTGAACCATCAGAAAGCGACTCCATGCCCGAGTTCACGACAGATTCCACACCTTGAGTAATCAGTGCGCGGTACTTGCGCAAGACTTTGTAAAGTTTGGTGTGAGACTTCTTAGCAGACTCTTTCAACGCACTGACATTCGTGTCCTTCCAACTTGCCAAAAGAATAACATCGTTAATATCCTTTTGCAATGCTTTCTTTCCAGTAGCAATGTGATTGGAAATTTGAGCAGTGTACTGAGAGTAATAATTAACCACATTGGCAATGCACTCAGAGACGGTAGCCATAGAGGGAATAACAGAGGCCATAGACAAGGTGTGTTTGGAAAATGCACGCAATAACCGTAGTCTGGTAATGTACTGGCCATAGTTGGACTGACTCAAGAATATGTTCAAAGTCTGTACCAATGTAGCGTAAGTAGTTTCATCAGGAACTTCAGAAACCTTTGACGGGTTTTCAATCAAATTCTCAAACAGATAGAACCACCATTTTCCAAGCTCCTTATTGAGATTCTTCTCCTCAACTTCGAAAAGTTTGGGCCAAGTAGACAACTCCAGGCGTCTCCAAGAAACAATCAGCTCAGTCATCTCATTAAAGATAGGTTTAACGGTGTAGTCCCTGCTGGTAAATTTCTCCCATTCATCAATGTATGTGTAAAGCTGCTCAACTCTTTGCAAGTAGCGAGCCACAGGGGTGGACATGGGGAAGGAAAGAATGTCTTCACAAGCGGTATCAATGCTTTGTAAAGTAGCATGTTCAGGCCACATTTCAAGGAACTTGGCAATCTGAATTTTCAGACGAACAATCAATTTGGAAACCTTAACTGTCTCATCAGGCTTAGGCTGATGGTAGAAATCAAAGACCTCGTCACTACCAAGAGCCTGGCCAGTAAGTGAAGAAGAGAGAGACAGAACAATTGAAGGCAAGATAGGAGCAACGTCATGAGTAATAAATTCCAGAGAGCTTGTGAGGTCCTGCAAAGCATCAATACCAGTCGCTGCAACTTGAATCAAAGAGGGAGTAGATCCTTGGCCAAATGTGCGAAGGTATAAGTCCATCAGGCCTGAATAATCTTCCTCCTGATCAATACCATTGTCGTCAATTTCCACAATTTCGTCATAGTCAGGGAACATCCGCATGAAATCTTTATCAGCATCCTCTTCGCTTGTATCTTTGAAGATGGTAGTTTTACTGGCAGCATCCTGCTCCTGTCTGATACGGTTCAACGACCATTTATAGTAAAAGTTCTGGTAAGCAAAGCTGGTGATTTCTTCAAGCTCAGGCGCGAGTACACCTTCTGTTTTCTGAATCACATCGGCAGCATTTAAAAGGGCAAGCAATACCTTTTCAGAAGTGCGAGTAGGCAGGCCCTTGATCAGATCTTTATATGAAGTGAATGCTTGATATAGCTTCTCAGACTGAGACAAGCAAACTGGGTTCGTCAAAAAATAAGGTGACACTTCTCTTTCGGCAGTGGTCAATGAGAGCAATTCAAGTCCTAGCTTGATGCCATAGATCTGTCCATGCAAAATTGATGTAATATCGGAGTAGAATTCATGATTTGCTTCACTTCGCCCAATGAACTGAACAGTATTGCGCTGAATGAGCGCGATTTGTGAAAGCTGCGCAGTTGAAAGGTTTTCGCTCTCGATAAGGGGAGTTATGATGTTTTTGCCAACAGACGATTCGACAAGAGTCATCCATTCATCATGAATGCCACCAATTTGAGAAACTTCGGGGCGATACACACTTGGTACATCAATGTTCTGTACTGGAGGAAGTCTCTCCATCCAGGCTTTATCCAGATCAATGTTTGGCAGGCCAATGAAAATGCTCTTAATAGTGTTCCAAGATTCATTCATGTCCGCGTACATCTTGTTCAATGAACGAGAACGGTCGTACTCGACATGCTGTCTAATGGCAGGGTCAAAAGGTAAATTTGGAACATAAAGGATCATGAGACCCAATGAAACCAAAAGCCAAGCCTTACCCATCTTTCGGAAGTCAGTGGGCGAATCCTTGACAAAATGCAATGCAGTAGAAAAGTAACTTTCATAGATACGGTCAAGCAATTTGTTGTTCGTATCCAAAACACATGCACCAAGCTTACTGATAACCTCTTGTGTGATTTCGCTAGCTTGAGAAGGCATTTCGTTAATAGAGGCGCCATGCAATTTAACGATCTGCAAAACTCTGTCAAACAGCATATTGTTCAAAATTTGCAGCTTGTCAAAGACAAAATGTGGCGAGTTTTGCAGAGTTCGCTCGCAGAGTGTTCGCAGGTCTGACATCGCCTGGCTGTGATCCTGAGAAGCCACCATCTTCATTTCAGAACTAATGGGTTAGTAAAATATTTTATACAAAATTAAGCAAACTTACTTGTAGCAAATAAGCTGCTGGGCAAGCTTGTTGTTCATCAAATCCTCAACAAAAGTAAAGTAGTCGTTTCCTTTCAGAGCCCACAGAGAATCAAGAACTGGGTGATAAGGAATAACTAGATAGTTAGTATGCATACCGCAACGCTTGGAAAAAATACTTACAGATGTTGTTGCGAGAATATTTGGTCAAGTGCATAGTAGAGCCCTGGGAGTAGTATGCTAGACCAGTGACCTCCTTCACAATTTCTTGAGTGCTGGCAACATGATGAGAAGATGCAAGCTCTAGGATCTGTGACAGCATTCTAAAGCCATCCTTAAAGTAGTGCTTCCGTTCAGTAGTAAATTCCAGACTCGCTTTTTGCAGTGAATCAATGCCAGATTCAAGAGTCGAGATGGCATGGTCTAGAGCATCACTCTCACTAGTATATGAAGTAGCGTCCGAAACGATTTGGATAATCATTGAGCGCAAAGCCAGGACGGTATCCAAGGAATCGACGAAAAGTTTCGCAGAAATTTCATCAAATTTGCTGGCAATAGCAGAAATGCGCTCATATCGTGCCCAGGCAACCTTAGAGGTAGGGCACTGGGGCCTCCATTTGACCCAGATGGCTTGCATAGACATGCCAGAGGTCAAGACAAGTTGAGACCCAAAGTTGGATATAGCTTCACGCAAGGGTTCCAAGGCCAATCCAAAGTGGTCAGATGCTTGGGCATCGGAAAACCATTCCTCGAAAAATTCTCGATAAACATGCAGTTGACTCTCATCAGTAGTAGTTGTAGAAGTCAAAGTAATCAAGTCTGTACAAAGATGCTGCAGGCTGAACAAGGAAGTAATGGCAAGAGGTGCAATAGGGGTTTCGGCCTCAAATATGTGTTTTAGGGTAGTATCGCAGAATGTAAGAACAGCGTCAATCATTTTGTAAACATCAACCCGAGCAGGCGTCTTGAGAGGCACCTTAGTATGAGAAGCAGCGGCACGGTCAAGATAAGTGAGCATCCAAGGCTTGAGGCTCTTGGTATTCACGCGAGCTCGCTCTAGCGCTTGAGAAGTAGTTGACAAGAAGGGAACAGTCAAAATGAGCAATGCGATATCTTGAGGCGATAAATTGCTTTCAGTAATTTTCATGTGATGTGCAAAATAAGCATTGACAACAGGGTTCAGAGGCAATGCGTCAATCATAGTGGGAGAAAATTTGAACTGAGAAACAGTACTGTTGCTCAATTTCTGGACTGCATTTTTGATGGTGGAGTTATTGATAGAGTTCGCAAACTCAATAAAGCTAATTGCCTGTTCCTTTTCCCTAGCAGAATATGAGTTGAACTTCTGAACATTTGCGGCCCAGCGATTTGCCGAGTCAATCATGTTTTGAGGAAGAAAGTTGAACTGAGGAATAACAGCAAATTGAGCATGAAGAGCTTCACCAAGCTGGTTGCTATCTTCCAGTAAAGAGAAGAAACGCATACTGGCACTCTTGGAAGAGACATAGGAAGAAACAGGGATGTATGGTGCAGAAAAGACTTTTTCGTCGTCATCATTCGACAATTCGGAAATCTTGAGCAATTTTTTGTCAAAAGAAGTGGCTCGAAGGTTGATGTCGTCTAAGAAGATTTCAACTCCACGGTTTCGCATAGCACGCGAAAGTTCACCATACCTCGGATCCATAGTCAAAAAGAGGCGAAAGTTTTTGTGGGGACGGACAAGCCTAGGCTCACCATTGGCTGATGAGCATTCATTGACAATGAGACAACCATCAACCTCAAGCAAAGAGTTGAGACGATCCAACACTGATGGGTTGCACAAATTGGCATTGTCAAGAACAAGCCACTGACCATTTTCAACAGCCTTCAAGAGAGTTCCATCAAACCATTCAAATCTAGCCTGGTTAGACTCGCGCATCTTTTCAATAATGACGTCAAGTTCCTCTCTCTGTGTGCCAAGAAAGTCGTTTGCAGCTGCAAGGCGAACAGAAAGATCATTCAGAGAGGCAATTGAGATCTCCATTTTTTTAACAAATTCCAAAAGTTCCAAAGCGTAAAAATTAGATGAAACTTCTTCCCCAGCAATTTGTCTGGAGCTGACATCAACACAAAAGGACTTGATTTCGTCCAAAATAGATGCTACCTTTTGGTTCAAGTCCACTTGATCAAACCCACCAAGCAGATCCATACTATCAATATCACCATTCATTGCGAACTCATGAAGCTCAGCGCCAACAGTCTGAGCAAGATAGCGCACAAGACTGGTTTTACCTGAATTTGAGGGTCCGACAATGATAAGAGGCCAAGAGTTAGTGAGGCAGCTGATTGCCGTTTCCAAGACTGGTGTGTTGCATTGAAGTGACTGGAGGCCATTGTAAATAGGTTCTGAGAGCGACGAGCGTTCGATGAAAGAATGGCCAGCTTGAATAAAATTCTTGTCAAGCTGGAAAAACGTAGAAGATGTATCCAAAGTGCCAAAATGTTTCTCGTAGAGCTTTACTACGGCGACACGATCACTAGCGGTGCGGAAACGATCTTTCACAACGATATTCAGAAATTCTTCAGGACCATATCCGGCGTCAAGGAACGATGAGTCGTTGAGAAGTCCAAGCCATCTCATGGTATCACGCAAGTTGAATTCGAAGGGGCTACCTAAGTAGCCAAACGATCTCTTAACTGCGATTTCATTGTCCAAATCTAGCACAAAGTTAATCAATTTCTCAATAACTGCAGAATTAATCTTGGGGAAAAGATATTCAGAGATCATCTTCAAGTCATCCGTAGAAAGGACGTCAACATAGACAACAGTGAAACGGTTGACGAAAGACTTAGGGAGACCTTTACGGCCACCACCTTGGTACTGTGGGTTCTGAGCGGCAAATACTGTAAAGTCAGGGTGGCACTTGAACGTTCTGTCAAGTTCTGGGATATAAGTTTCACCACGATGATCCAAACAAGCATTGAGACCTTCAAGGACAGACTGGCTAGCCAAGTTCATCTCATCGAGCAAAACCCACTCACCCTGCTGCATAGCTCGCAAAAATGGGGCGTCGCGCCATACAAATTGGTCAGCACCGCCGCCTTCAGCAGGAGCATCTGAGCCAAAGAGGTCAATCAAATCAGTTTGTTCAGACAAATTAATTCGGGTCAAAGGGTGACCAGAGACTTTGGCGATGGCAGTAATCAAACTCGTCTTACCTACACCGGGCGAACCTTCAAGGAGAATAGGCTTCTTAACCTGCATACCACGCATGACCCTAAGAGCATTCGCGGTAGTAGTAGGAGCATGGAGGTTGAACGAAGCATCAGAGGCATTCGTTGATCGCTCAATATCAAAGGGACCAACGCAGAGCTTGTCATCTTGAACCTTAACTTCGTACTGCTCAAGGTAAGCAGGCACGAGATCTTTCTTCAACAGTTTGCCAATCTTTTTCACGGCTGATAATTTTTTGCTCTTGAGCAATTCGGGAGTCTCAGCGAGTGTGGCCGAAGCGTTGGTACCAATAGCATCAATGAAAACCATACAGGCACCGTGAAGAATGCTCAAGTCTGTTCCCACCCTCTCGTGAGTACTAGTGATGAACGAAATCCAAGCAAGAATATCACGAAGAGATATCACACCAGAAGTAGCATCACCTGCGCCGTATTGCTTGCCAAACCACTCAGAAAAGTTGAGCATGACATTAGCATAAGGTTTGAGGCTGTCGGGAAGCTTAGAGGAAACAATCTGCTCAACATCATCAAGATCCTCCATGGAGGTAACCCAGATCTCAGTGAAACGATTTCTCAAGGCAGGTGACAGTTCTTTCTTACCATAATCTCCACCTGGATTCATCGTAGCAAAGAATTGGAATGAATCTTCCGCAACTACCAAAGAATCCATTGATCCTTTTTCTGCTAGCAGAAGAGTACGTTCAGGCTCAAGGACGGAGTTCAAGCGCTCGAGAACAGAATCATCAGCAAGAGAAATCTCATCAAGCAGGAAAAAATCACCCTGCTTCAGGGCCTGAATCAGACTACCATCACACCACTCAAAGAGAACCTTAAGGCGGGCTTGTAAGTTTGCGATGGCCTCAACCTCACCTTGATCCAAAGAGTCTCTGTCAAGGGTATTGTACTTCTCGAGCAATAAATCAAGATCGTCACTTGAGTCTCCCAAAAGTGTTTGCAAATGTTGTTTCAATTTTTGGAGATTCTCAGATCTGTTACGAACTGGGCGCTGTGCGCCAATAATGTCACCAGTCTCAGTGTTTTGATGAGCATTAACAATATGCAGTGGCTTCTTAGCAGCATCGGCAAGAACTTGGCAAATGGTGGTCTTACCGCAACCAGTTTCACCGACGAGCAGAATGGGCTCTTTGCTTTTAACTGCTTGGGAAACAAGCACAGCCAGTTTCTTCATACCTTTGGTCCAAACAATTCCATCTGATCTCTCCATGATCTCGTTAGGTTGCAAAGACTCGTAGATGCTGTCAATATCAAGTTGTACTTTCAGAACCTTTTCAAGGACCTGCTTTACAAGGTCACGCTCTTCTTTTCTGCGAACACGCTCTCCGAGCAGCATGTAACCATTAGCTGCCAATTGCTCATAGCCAACAGCTTCACGTCCAGCCCAGCGAAACAAGTCACGAAGAGTTGCAAACGAGTTTTTCTGCTCAAACACACGCGTGGATTGTCTCTGAACAGACAGTTGACGGTACACCTCAACAATCTTCTTAGCGTACGTAGGCGCAATTTTGCATCTATCACGCAAAATAATCTCCAGTTCATCTTCAGGGATGTCATCAAAATGCAGCTCCAAGAAACGATTTCTGAATGCGCGAGAGAGAACTTTACGACCTCCGTAAAGACCAGGAGGGTTCTGAGTAGCGAAAAGCATAAAATCGGGATGAGGTCTGACAATCTCCTGGGTCTCGGGAATAAATAGCTCTCTATTGTCATCAAGAAGACGATTAAGAGCTTCAAGTACATCAGTAGGTGCTAAATTCAGCTCATCGAGTACAATCCAGTAGCCATTTCTCACAGCTTCAACAAGTACACCTTCCTGAAAAGTAAGACGGCCTTGAGAATCAGAAACATAAGAGCCAAGGTACTCTTGTAAATCAGTGTGCTCATGGTTATTGATACGCACAAACTTGTGGCCAGTTTTCTTGGCCAAGAAATTGATCATACTTGTCTTACCACTCGAAGTAGGACCCTGAATGAGAATGGGGAATTTGCCGCCTGTTGAGGCACGAATAAGATTGAGCAAGTTCTTCTCAACATAAGGGGTGATAATATAGTCAGGTTGCTCTTGTGATTCGAAAGAGCCAGTGCGAAGCCAATAGTGACGAAATTGGATATACTCATGGTTGTCTTGTGGTTGAGGAGGGATTCTAGAAAGAATGGATTTGGGGTTCTTGAGTCGGCCTAAGGTATGTTTTTCGATGATTGGGTGGAGAATAGATTCAGAAGCCTTATCGAGCAGGGTGAGGAAACTCATACAAAAGCCTTCATATAGCGAACGACGTAGGCCGTAAACCGGCGTTATTGTGGTGACATAAGAAAGCGTTCGCGAAAGAGTACGGATGGAAAAATGAGGACGCTGGTTGGCGCCATCAACAATTTTATTGTTTTCAGAAAGCTCCTTGGCAGCCAGGTAAAGCTGAGCAACATCATTTCCAACCCATTCGTCGCCAAGAGTCAACTTGCCAATGTATTTGTCAATAATCGAGAGCAGATCAGCAATATCAGCATCCGGCGAGTGAACATACAGCTCGGTGAAACGAGAACGTAATCCAGCAGGGAGATCACGCTTTCCAATATCAGTGGCAGGGTTCATACAGGCGAACAGCCTAAAGTCAGGATGTGCTTTGATCGAGTCAGCATCTCCTTTCTCAGATAGTGTGATAGTAGGAGACTCAACGAGTAGATCAGCGATGCTCTCCAAAGTGTCCGGGGAAGCCAGATTAATTTCATCAAGCAATACCCAGTCGCCTTTTCGAACAGCTTGAACGAGAGATCCCTCAACGAAAGAAAAGAAAAAAGATTTTTCTGTCTGTTTGGCCTGAACCTCAAAGTTATTCAGGTTGATTTCGAATTCCGCCCACTGGCTCATAAGCAAAGCCTGGTTAGTCTTCCGGCGTTTCTTGGGAGCATCGTGGTTTGGCTCCTGAACATTAAAAGTAGCGTTGGCCATCTTTAACGCTTCGCGCCAAAGCTTGATCATTTGGCTCCATTTGCCCTTAACGAAGCACTTGTTGGCCATAGCCATGAACTTTTCATTCTTCTTCGCAGAGAAAGTAGATTCAAAGAGGCTGTCAAAGTCCTCTTTGAGTGGTAAGGCAATCATTTTAGTATCAATAGGTTTGTACCCGCCAAGTAGATCACCAGATTCAGTTTGTTGAGATACATTGATAACAGTAATATTTTTGTTCAAAAGACTAGCCAAGTACTGCACAACTGTGGTTTTACCGGTACCAGTTTCACCAACGAGCAAGCTTGGCTCTTTCATAGAAACAGCAACACCAATCTGCTCCAGCAGTCTGAGCGAATGATTAGTATTCGCGAATTTCGCTTTCTGGGCAGCTGCCTGTCGAGTGTAGGATTTGCTCACAACGGGACTTTTGGTAACCTGAGCACGGCCCACAATAAGATGTGAATCTGTCTCAGCAAACGAAGGAATGTGTTTTTGAAGGAATAAAGAAACCTGGTGAGAAGGAACATCAAGACATTCGCCAATAGCATCTACCAAATATTTGCGAGCATCGTACGTTGACAAAAAGCCTGTGAAACAGTCTACTGCCTCTGCAAAAATATAGTCGTAGATTACGGTATCGAGGGCTTGATTATTTGAAGTAATGCCACGATTTAGTAGGATTTTGTTGACTCGCTTGGCCCATTTTATCAAATCGCGCGACGATATTTGACGATTTTGCGCCGTTTTATTGAGTGACATGAACTTGGGCTCAGTATAGATGTGAGCAGCCGTGCTGTATGTCTTGACGAATTTTTCAGCTTGTTTAGATAGAAGGGGAAATCGCTCCTTAATAATGAGTTCAAGTTCATCCTCTGATGGGCTCTCCACATGAATATGATCCCAAAGACGTTTACCAATGATTTCAGGAATCACTGCAGCGCCATGTTTCGTGTGATTAGTACGAATAGTGGCAAAGAGCTGAAACCCAGGCGCTGCTTTGATCGTTTCACCTCTGGAAGGAATTAAGAGCTCGCGCTTTTCGAGCAATGGCAAAAGAACTGACAAAATCTCAGTAGGGGCTTTATCGATATCCTCGATCAACACCCAGCGTCCTTCTCGGACTGCCACTGTGAGTACACCAGCTCTCCACTCAAAAGAGCCTAAATCGTTACCAGTGGAATAAGTACCAACGAGAATCTTGGCGTCAGACTGATCTCCCAAATGGATTCGAACCATTGCCTCCTCCTGTCCAACATGTTTTGCAGCTTGGTCGATGTAAAATGTCTTGCCTGATCCTCCAGGGCCCGTCAGTAGAATAGGTTTTGACGATCGAAGCGAATGTGCCAGCTGTTGAAGGCCCTGTACTGCGCTTTTCGTTGGGACAAATTCGGACGATGTTTGTGAAGTAGCGGCAAGCTGAGGAATAATAACGCCAGCAATATTAACAACAAGTGGTGATAATTTGGAACTGGTGAGGTGAAATGTTGCTTCAGTGGAGGAATTTGACTGAGCGATGAGTTGTAAGCTAGATACAATACGTTTTGCCTCAAGAACTGGGAGAAAGTAGAAATCTGTCTGACTAACACCCTCATATGGGCCTGTAATTGACGAATCTTTGATATGAGTCTGGATCATTTGCTCTTGAACTTTGTCGGATGATTTAAGGTAAATAGCGATGAGTCGGATGGCTAAATATCGGACCGATGGCCAAGAGTGATTGAGAAGTGTCTCCAAAAAGCTAGGATGTAGAAATGGTGTATATATGTCATAATTGTGGCTCACGAGTCGTACAAGGGCCAAAAGGAATTCGTGAGTGCCGCGCTCTCGGAATTTGTCCGTATTCTCCATAAAGTATTGAACAATATTGGTCTTACTCAAAAAATGGACGGCAAGTGGGGAAATATCTGGAAAAATCGGGATGGCTCTCGCGAGAGCTAATAATGTGTAGAATCCCTGAATCGGGGGGACTGGATTTTGGAACGCATTTTGAAAAGTCAATTCGACAGTAGGATCAGCAATCCAGCGGGCGACAATGTCGATAAAAATTGGTTTGTAGGAAATTAAGACTGGTATAGTCACCTTCTCTTCAAGAGCAAAACTGGCTAGCAAAGAGATCTGTTCGGGATAGTTTGGTTGGTTAGGCTCAAGCTGTTGAATGTCAGCGGGAACCGAGTAGCCAAACTTGTCGCCTAGCTGGCCAAGAAGTCGGTGAGCCTGGCCAGCATCAAAAAGGATGGGGGCATCCATGCTTTTGTCGGTTAGTAGAGATCAAAAAAATTATCGGGATCCACTCACAGAAGAGACCGCGAATAGTTGGATTATCTCAGAAGAATCGAAGTTAATGCAACAGAACTATCTATGTTAGTTAGTGATTGCAGTAAACACGCAGCAAAATACACACCTCTCATACGCTTCACACAACCTAATGGACTGAGTGATGTAGACAAAAAAGCTGAACTGAAAATTATCCGCTACAGCAGCTTTTTGTTCAAGTGAAAAATTGATCTAATGAGTGTTGGGATATTAGAGAAAAATTATCATATCCAGGAAAATTTTACTGCAAGAAAGAATTTGGGAGTATTAGTCAGTAATATGTAAGTCAGTGAAAGGCTTCGGGTTTGAAAACTCGAAAATAATTAACTGGAAAGAATTATGAGAATGCCTTCAACTTTTATTTCTAGCTCATATAGGTATTATAGAGATGAATACATAGAGTAGAAAAATATTAGAGCTGCTCTGACTGCTTTAATTCTATGGCTTTCACACACCGCTCATCTCCTGAGACTTTTAGAACTGCGAAGAGGTTCTTGATTTGAAGAAGTACATAAACAGCAGTTGACATAACAAATAATAATAATAATTGAGAGATTGCAGCAGAAGCCTCAGTTAAAAATTCAGTGCACCTTAAGAGAATCTTCTGTGTTGTTATGTATATGTATTACAGGAAGTAATTGGTTTCCTCGAGCTCAAGTCTTAAATTATCAAAGCCTTGACAGCTCTTAAGTTAAAAAAAAAACGCACCCTTGTTCAGGCCATTCTGGTTGGTTTCTCCACTTGCCCTTGAGATGATCTTCACGGCTGAAATGTCTCTTAAATGTGAATTTGTCATAGTAGTCTTGAAGTTTGCAAAAAGACTTCCTTGTTAATTCCGTCGCGCACTTGAGTTTCATCGCATATTTTTTTCTCTATTCACAAGTTTAACATATTACCCTAGCCCTATCACATGCTAAGCGCAGGACAATAAACTTCGAACGGCTCAGTCTGGTCAGCACAATGTCCCCATGCATTGCATAGTTGGGTTTTTGATTCACGAGCTGTTGTTCTACTCTTTGAAATGTTAAGCGGTGGAGTCATTGAAACAAATTGATAACGAGTGTCAGCCCTTTTGGATGGCATAACCACTGAGCGAAGCGATCAATGGTCTAAACTGTTAAATTTACTACGCTATTGTAATATTTACGAATTCAAGCTTTCAATTATATTCCTCATTCATAGACATGCTTGTTTTAAGCATCTGATTATAGCTCAATTCGAATCGCAATATTGAACGAATCAGTATTGCATTGATCTCTTGCTTAATGGAAATTCCTCCGCTCTCTCTCTTCATCAGGAACAATTCTCCGTCACAACCAGAGTTTGCAAATGCTCAAGGCACAAGCTACTAGTACCTGAATACACTTTATTCGCCATGGAAATAGAAATGGAAATTTAGCTTTATAAGTATAAATATGATTTAATTGAGTTCGTTAAAATTGATTACATAAAACATCAAGGTCGTTTGTGTGAATTTATTGAACATAATAGAGCCAACACTTCTTAGTTAGTGGAGGGCTTCTGAGCAGAGTTTCCGGTAAGGTAGTCGGAAGCACTGTTGACGAGGTTCTTGGCAGAGTCAATGAGGGACTCGCCGTTGTTCTCAGCAGAGTTCTTGGCGGACTTGCTGTCGTCGGCGCCTCTCTGGAAAACACTCTTCTCAGAGTTGGGCTGAACGGACCCAGCAACAGAGTCGTAAGTGTTGGAGACAGACTCGCCAGCCTTCTCGAGGGTAGACTTCTGAGAGTCGGGCTTGACAGTCTCAGCGAACTTGTCAGAGAAATCCTTTCTTCCGGTGTCAGACATTGTAATTGATTGATTGAAGTTGTTAATAAGAGTGTAGAGTTGTTGTTAATAAGAGTGTAGAGTTGTTGTTAAAAGAGATGAAAGCTCAATTGATGATGAGAAATAGAAACAAACTGAAGGAAATGACCTCCCTTTATACTTTCTCTTTCGTGTCATTATAGAGAAGCAAAGAGGGTTAGTCTATGTTATGGGCACAAGAGGATACGAATGTATTGCGAGTTGTAGTATGGCCTAAACGTGATGAACATGAACAACAATGGCGCGCCTCGATCTCAAACTTTACTTACGTACTATGTAAGGCTACATGTTCTCAATTGTGCTACTGGATTAGGTGTAAGCAGTATGGGTACCCTTGGTTGGCCATAGGCTCGGGTCTTTCAACTTCAATTGACGTCGTGTAAATTTTGGGTGCATCACCTAGTATGTAGTGAGGTGTCTTTGTAGCTATATTTTTGGATCGCCGGCAATTGCTCGCAATGACACTTTGAGAGGTAAGTAGGGACCCTAAAGTGCCGGCTCGGCCCTTCACCATCTCGTCGCAGTATGATGTGAGTTGTTACGTTGGATTTCCTCTTGTTTTCATGATTGCTCTTGCAGACACCCGAACCGCCTTGCACCCCCGTGCCATCACCAAACCTTATTCCAGTACTCTCAACATTAGGTGCTCCGTGATGCGCCTATTGATTGTTACCACGTAGCATACCGCGGGAAGCTGCTGCTAAATTCAGTGGCGATTAATTCATGATCATCACTACAATGACACTTTAAGCATGGAATCGCAATTTCTATTTGTTCAAGTTGTCACTAGAGACTTTGAAGATCACTATGGAGCGTTGGAATCGCATTTGCTACTAGAATTCTGGAGCTGGACATGAATATTCAATATTTCCACATGCCAATTGCAATCTCACTTCAATTCGCCCCCTTAACTCTGTCTTTAACTCAATTTCTACCAGCATTGCAAGTGCCCTAAGCTTGAGGTAAGCGTTTCACGTACGCACGAAGCTTCTATGCCCAAATGCTCTTCTGAGCTCAGCTTCTGGAACCTTAACTCCACATTTCCTCCTGCGGGTCCAATCGACTTTCGTGATCCATAATATATCTAGCTATTTTAGGCGATGCAGCTTCCGCGGAATGGCCGGCCTATGGCCCAAGGACTGCTCAGTAGAGACAGTGCCACCCGCCTATATCCGGAGTCAGGTAGCTAGCGTTGTATCGATCTCAAAGCTTTGACCGTCGCTTGATCAGAGGCCTACTGTCACATGCTTCGTTTCTACAGGTGCCACTGGCAGCGTATAAACTTCCATTAATTCGAAATCTTTATGTGTGCTACACATACTAGTTGCATACTATTCCTGTTTGGCTATGTAGTAGCAATAACCCATAGCTCCCATGCATCCATCTCTGTATAGTCGACTATGAACCCCATCTGCCGCACCGGCGTCTCATTTTCCTCTCCATCCTGTATGCTTTAAGAACTTGTGTTCAGTTCTTGGTCATAAACCACAAATTAGCGTTTTTGCAAGGATCACAATCTTAATTCTTGATTATTAACTTTTTATCACAAGTTTTATCCAACCACCAAGTTCTCCAGGGAATTGTTAGTGGCGTTGAACGTCTAATTGGCTTATATTGGCATTTGCCCTCGAATTGGGTTTTCAGAGGCCCGGGCCGGCCTTTCTTCTGAAACTCGTGGCATGCACTTTGGTGACGTAGTTGTTTCATGCCTGGGCCTCTCTCGCATGAATTGAGCCGCCAGCCTCTTCTCAAAGAGTGGCTGCTGAGATTTCCGCAGGCCACCGGCGGACGAGTGATTTGCTGGTTCTCAATTACAGCGACTTTCTCTCGCCCCCGGTACTCAGTATTAAGTTTGGCATTCTATGCGCCTCAAGAAAGATTCCATGTCTCATCTTTTGAGGTGAATCATTAAACACAGTTTTTTACTACATGTTTTCATTCTGTCAATTGGATTCTTCGAAAGGCATGTCTTTGGGCTATCCTTGGTTGAAATCGATATTTACTGTAAATCGAGCCTCCATGTCTCAAAATAAATGTGCATCTTATGTGATCCTTATCACGTGACACTGCCTCAGCCAAAGCCCAAGGAAAGAATGTGGATAGAAGCTAGGCAAAAACTGACTGTATTCTCAGCTATTAGTTCTGGTATAACAAGATATTCAAAGTTTGTGTTTGAGTATCACGATCCATGAGCAATCGCTACAACTCTATAAAGGTGCCTGAAACTTAAATCCAATCTTAGTATTCTTTCCACTCAGTCTATAGAAATTATGGAGTATAAGAGTATTGAACCGTATAGAACAAGAAACTTTTCACTCAATTGGCTTTATTGGCAGGGATAAGCATTCCGTTATGCTTATTTGCTTCAAATGACTTTACAACTGTGTCTGGGTTGTTCCTGACTATTCCAGTTGTAGTTAAGTTGTAGCCCTCGGTTGTTCTCTAGCTGCTCGAACAGTTCATTTCGTTTATTCATGAGCTTCAGGCACTGCTTCATAGAGCCATCGGTCCTCATCCAGTGACTTTGCAATGTTGACGAGCTCTTTATACGCAAACTCTAATTTGGCTATAACATTAGTAAATTGCAACTCAGCCAGTTAATCTCACCAACCTGGGTCATTTCTGTATTTCGGGTGCTCAGCATATTTCATTATCAGCTCTTTTTTAGCTTTTTCTTCCCTCTCATTTTGTAAAACCTCTTCGCTTAGATCAACATCGGTATGGTAGAGCTCAGGGTCACAAAGTCGGTCGATTTCCTCAGAGTCTGGCAGGAAGTCGATATCGTCCATGGTGAGTTCTTTTGGTGAAGGGGGCCTCAGAAGTTGGCCTGGCGGTGCTTTGCTAGAGGAGGCAAGGGAGATGTTAGGTCGTTTTGGGGGTCCAGTAAGGGAGGACGTTGAACTTGAGCTAGACAACGACCGCGTACTTTCTGATGAACCAGAGCGCGATACGGCTCCAGTACGGCGTGATGCTGGTTGGGCTCGCTTCCGCATGTTGGTGTGCGAGCTGCTGGAAGTTGTGCTGTCAAAAGACATATCAAGCTGAAATTCCTTTAGGTTCAGAAGTAGATTCCTTGTTGAGGGTCACTAGTAGCACGTAGTGGCTGTCTATATCAAAAAGTTAACAAAAATAACTTGAAGCCACTACCATCGTCTTCGTGGCATTTGAAAAGGATGAAAGGGCATGAACTAACCAGTGATGATGAGAGATTGCGACGACTCTGACTGGATCCTCAAAAGTTTTATGTTACTGTCGTCTTCAATGGAGGTTAATAGATCTTCGCAGCAGTTCAGGGTCGTGAGAACTCTGCTGGCTGTAGTAATCGGGTCAGGTATGTTATGGTGTTGTAGCACCTTGGCTGTCTTCCTGGATTCTGAGCTAGAGTCGTCGCCTGTAGAGATGACGATGGAAGACGTGATGGGAGCTGTTATGTTGATGTTGGCTCGTCTTAGGAAATCAGAAACAGAATCAATCATATGCAAGTATTGTAGATGAGTTGTTACTGGAAATCTATCCTTCCTTGGTAAGGCTAGTTATGGTTGTATATTTGCGTTGATGTGTTTGTTTACAAAGGCAAAACATACAGGAAGATCAAGGTGGTTGGGATAGCTAGTAGACCACCCTATATTTTCAAGCTTGGGAGAAACGCGTTGACATTTGCATTCACCAGACAACCATGACTTCTGAGAGTATACCGGCCATTCAAAACGATCATAAGGAACTAGAAATACCAACGAAAGAAACCCCTAGAGTAGTCGGCTATGCTGCAAGTGCAGACCTTATTCGATATGCCGACAAGCTACCTTCGAACATCGGAAGAGCCATGCTCGTTCACACTCTGATCCACGCCTACGGCCTGCTTCCTACTCAAAAGACAGAGGAACCAGAAGAATTGAAAGAAACGATAGGCGATCAAAGTGAATTTGAAGAGGAATCTAGATGCAAGATTATACCGGTGCAACCTTTACCACTGGACCATCTTGCCCAGTTTCACGATCGCGCATTTCTCAGATACCTCCTCGACCTTGACGAGTTCGATGAATCGGATGTTGAAGACGCAATTGAGGCCCACGAAGATTCAGAGGATGAAGATAGACCGGCTGGCGTCACCAAAGGGGACAAGGTAAAAAGCTGTGAAAAATATGGCTTAGAGTTTGACTGCCCCTACTTCGCAGGCCTATCTTCCTACATCAAACTTATATCGGGAGCTTCGGTGGCTTGCGCCGATTTCTTAATTGCTCAGTCCTCTACTCATATTTCGCCAATTTTGGCACCAGTAAGTATTAATTGGACGGGCGGTAGACACCATGCCAAAAAAGCTCGCTGCAGTGGATTCTGCTATGTCAATGATGCTGTTCTTTGCATACAGAAGCTTAGAACTAAGTTTGCCAAAGTTTTGTACGTGGATTTGGATTTACATCATGGAGATGGCGTTGAGACAGCCTTTGCGCGGAGTGCCAAAGTCGCTTGTGTTAGTATACACCGTCATGGCGTCGGTTTTTATCCTGGAACAGGTAGCATAGACTATGAAGGAAAGGGTCCAGGGATTGGGTACACTCTGAACATACCCACCCGGCGAGGATTGAATGGCGCAGGATTCCAAAGAATATTTTCTGAACTCATTGAGCCCTATAAACAGTGGTTTGAACCCGAAGCTGTCGTTGTGACAGTAGGGGTGGATGGCCTTGCAAGAGACGACCATAAGGAATGGAACTTAACGATGCATGACTATGAGCATAGCCTGAAAGGGATCTTGAAATGGAATTTACCAACAGTGCTACTAGGTGGTGGAGGATACCACCATACAGATACAGCAAGATGCTGGGCATATTTAACGGCGACCGCGCTGGACCGAGAAGACCGCGCAACTTGGGATGACATACCTGAGCATGCATTTCTCAATTCTTATGCCGGAGATGCGTACCAATTTCACATTGATGCGCATAACGGCAAACTTACTGACGAAAATGATGAAGAATATATGGACGTTCTCATTAAGACTTTGAGAGCTCGAATAGATGCTTTGGAATAGAGTGTACATGTATATATCAGAAATGAGTTTTTTTTCAGTTATGAAACGTCTGTTTATTTTCTGATTCAATCGGAATCACTGCTACTACTACTATCACTGACGTATCCATCAGGAGTAGGAGCATATTGGCCAATGTTAAATAGAGGTCCAACTTTTGTAATCCAATTTGTGTCCCAAGCCAGCCTGCTTTCTCGTACCGCACCAGCGCGGATCTTGTTGTAAAGTTTATTGTCCTTGAACACAAGGCTAAGCGCCTCGGCCATTCCTTCGCTATCATCTACAATAAGTCCATTATCACCTTCTTTCACCAATTCTGGCAGAGCCTGGAATCCAATGGCAATAACGGGTACACCGCATCCAAACATATCCACGACCTTCATGGGCAGATCCCAGCCACTGCTGCTTTCGTGTAAAGACACACCCAGATCGGCAACGCCAAGGACCTTGGGATAGTCATCAATGGCAAGCCAAACTTGGTGGACTGTGACGTTTTTGAACTTGAGCTCTGAGATTGCAGTCTTCATCTCGTCGTACATGGGGCCTTTTCCAGTGACGATAGCTCTAATAGGAGGAAGTTTGCTGTTAGGCTTAGACGCCGCAAAGTCATACGCTTTTAGAGCCTGGAGAAACGTATATAAATTCTCATCCGGCGTGTAACTAGTGGAAGTGACGACAACCTTTTCACCGTCCTTGGCATCTCCAAAGATGTCGGGATGAACTGCCTTAATGTCCTTGCGCTCTTTTTCTGTGAGAACTGAAAAAGTTGAAGCAGGTCGATCATACAGAGGAACAATTCTTCTTGCTCTCATCTTGAACCTCTTCTTCAGAACTTGACCCATGCGGACTGAAACAACGAAATGGCAGAACGCCTTGTTTCCAAACACTCGTTCGTACCATTTGTAAATGCGTACCAACATATGCTTTCGGCCCAGTTTGAGTCCAAGAATACTGTAGCCAAGGTTATGCCAGTCGATAAAAAGCTTGGTGTTGCGGGACATGAAAATGATGAAAATCTTAGCAACGCCCAGCGTAGGAATACTAGGCGGATTCTGCACCAAGAGAAAGTCTGCGCCCCTGAGCTTCCAAAGCAACTTTAGGAGATGGTAATGTTGAAGCACCACTTTCTGAACCGCAAAGATCACGAAAGGCAGATTGTTGTCGTTTTTAATAACGGGCAGTCGATGGATAGCCACGATTGGAGAATTAGCGACATCTGTCAAGATCTGGCTGCCCTCGTCATATCCGCAAAGATCAACTTCAACGTTTCCGCGAGCCAGACTGCGGGTGTGGTACATCATTCGCGGGGATCGTCCAATATCCCCCAACACAAGCACAATTGCTCGTGAACGACGCTCCAAGTCAGCACGGGTTCGGGGCTTTGGCGCAAATAGATACAAGCATAATGGAATCAAAAGGTAGATGCCTACCAGCACAACGCCCACCGTCAATTGAGCGCCCATTGTATAAGAAATGTCAGTCTTTTATGGGCTAAATGCTGTAGTTGCTGAATCTTCGAACTCGATTCTCAAATTTCATAGGAGGCGCACGTGACCAGAAGGTTCCAGGTAATAATGGCACAAGTGCATCTATGTTTGTTCAGTTAGGTAAGTCAGATATAACTTCCAGTAGTGGCCTTCCAAGGGCAGCCGTCGAAGATGCGTTTAAACTGATTACAGATTGCCATTAGCTTCATTGCATTTTATCGTCGTTGGAAAAGCCTAATTGAAAATGTGTTTTCATTCATGGGCCTTGATAGTACTCAAGGCGCCCAGTGTTGTGCGCTGCCCCATAAGTTTGTTGGTTCTAAACTTGCCACAGTCCTAAAACCAAAACACTTTTTTTTTCCCTTCTCCCTCCTAAACCTCTTACTTCTTCTGAAGAACCAGTCTTATCCCCCTTTTCGCTGTCTATCAAACCTGATCAATACAATGGTGCGTAATGTCATTCACAATTCAACCTGAAAGTCCGGCACTACGTGACTGGTAGGGCTTCGCCGGTAGACCGGCTTAGATAGAGGTCTTCCCGGGGACTACTGCATTCATGCTAGTTCACTGTCCCGGTGACAGAAAATATACAGAGGAGTATCTAACAACACTAG
Organism: Geotrichum fermentans; assembly: GCA_030564905.1. Taxonomy (NCBI): domain Eukaryota; kingdom Fungi; phylum Ascomycota; class Dipodascomycetes; order Dipodascales; family Dipodascaceae; genus Geotrichum; species Geotrichum fermentans. Next base: position 51,449 of record JAJMAG010000054.1, on the reverse strand, counting down.
GCCGACCAACTTACCGAAGCTCAGAGCGCTGCTATCAAGGAGGCTTTCTCACTTTTCGACAAGGATGCTGATGGTTTGTACAATACTGTTGATCTCAAAAGACCCCAATCTCACAAATAAAACAGGACAGATCACCACCAAGGAGCTGGGCGTTGTTATGCGATCCCTTGGCCAGAACCCCTCCGAGAGCGAGCTCGCCGACATGATCAACGAAGTTGACACCGACAACAATGGCACAATTGACTTCCCTGGTAAGTGATTTTATTTTTATTTTTTTTATTTTCTTGGATTGCTTTCGTGTGTGTCTTGTGTGCAATTTATCGCTAACAGGACAATCTTCACCCAAATAGAATTCTTGACCATGATGGCTAGAAAGATGAAGGACACAGATTCTGAGGAGGAGATCAGAGAAGCCTTCAGAGTTTTCGACAGAGACGGAAATGGATTCATCTCCGCTGCTGAGCTGAGACATGTCATGACCTCGATCGGAGAGAAGCTTACTGAGGAGGAAATCAACGCCATGATCAAGGAAGCCGATGCTAGTATGTGAATCTAACGACCGGTAGGGATAACTGCTAACAAACCACAGACGGTGATGGACAGATTGATTATAACGAATTCGTTACTCTTATGGTAAGTTTATTCTACGGCTTTCATCATTCTACGCTAACTTTTTTTTTAGCACTCAAAGTAAAGTCAAGTAAGTTAGAATAATAAGAGTGTCACTTTTTTATTTAATAGTTTCCTACAAACGAATTCATAGAAGTACTTGAGACAGAGTTGCGTCTCGTTTCTACCATGTACAGTTAAGCTCGCCTGCCCATTCTTTCCACACGGGCCTGAAGATTTTAACGTCGCCCTGCGTAAGTTCATCGAGGTTGTGCGATCCCTTCTGTACTTGTTTCACACCGCTTACATTTTGCTGCACAATCTCGACAACGCGGTTGTTGGCGCTGACGCTGGTCACGATGGAGGTGTGGTTAGGCTGGCCAACAATGGCGGTGCTGGTAACTTGGCCCTGTGCGTTACGCGTTTCGAACCGTCCGCTTGTGAATTGTAGTACGTCACCACGACGAATACTGTCATTGTATGCAATCGGGGCACTTGCGCCACCCGTGGCATGGTAAACGAGCGCTCCGTGCGTGTATCCCTGTGGCGACATGGCGTAGCCGTGGCTTGAGTGGTCAATCGCCTCCTTGGCGAGAGTCCAACACTCGCCGTCTCCTACCTGGCGGCCAAGCATTGCCTCGGCCCAGGCAGCGACACCGTTGCCGAACTGCTCATGAGCCTGAATCAATTGGGTTTGTGGGAGAACTGGAGGAGCCGGCAGCTCCTTGCGCTCCACGGACACGGTGTTGAGAGGGTCGTGTGACTGCCAAGATAGTCTATACTTGACAATGCTCAGATCTTCCGCAATTCTCAACGCAATTGTCAGTGTATGAGCAGCTCCAGAAGTAGTCGTAGATATGACGTAGTTCAAACCAGACAGGGTGGGTGGGAGGTGGAGATTGTTAGCAGGTGCAGTGAACCAAAGTGTCTGCAATTGCAAATCGAACTCTTTTTGGCCTGGCAGAGGTGATGAAACTGGAGCGGGTGCGGCTGGCGCTGGTGCTGGCGCTGGTGCACTTACCGGGGGGCTCGCAGTAGGAGGAGGCGGTTGAGTGGAGAACGCTTGGGGCCTTGTTGCAAAATTGATAGGAGGAGGCGCGTCATTAGAGAATTGATGAGGGCTTGGACTTGGACTTGGAGCAGAAGAAGCAGCTGAATTTCTCGAAGCCAAGCCGGGCTTCTTAGGAGGAGGGGGAGGGGCCTTCTTGTGTGCTGGAGAGGCAGCCTGGGGAACAGCCTGGGGAGCGGCCTGGGGAGTAGCTTCGTTGACCGCAGGTTGAGGTTGTGCAGTTGGGTTAAATCTGCTTGCAATCTGACTTGCAAAATTAGGCTGAGATTGATTCAAGGCTGCAACTTTGTTCTTGATAGAAGTCTGATTTGCAGGGTTTGAAGCCATTGAAGTGAGTGACCCAGCAATAGCACTGAACCCAGCGCTGTTCACTTGGCTCTGATTAGGGTCGTGAGCAGGAGGCGTTGCAGCAGCGGCAGGAGCACCAGGTTGCTGATTGATACTGTTGTATGCATTCTTGAGGTACGACTGATTGGCGGGGTTGAGGGCCATCTTACCTACATGAGAGGTGATGTTATTTATTTCAGCTCCATTGACAGCGTTTTGCTCAATGCTTGGTGGATTGCTCGCAGGAGCGGCATTTGAGGCAGGTCCATTGAACGACTTGAGTCTATCCCTGAAAGATCCAGTGGCTCCAGGTGTAAGTGCATTGCCCAACTGTGACGCAACGGCATTATAGCCAGTAGGTTGCATAGGTTGAGCAGGAGAAGGAGACTGTGTATGCTGTGGTGACTGAACGGGTGCCTCAGGTTGACTGCTATTTTGATGTAGGAAAGTCTTGGGCTTGACCGGAGGTGGGGGTGGTTTTTTGTGCGCAGCAGACGCAGGCTGCGCTGGGACGGCTGGGACGGCTGGGACGGCTCTGGAAGGAAGTGTTGGCGGTGGAATTGACGAATAAGAAGGAGGAGCCGTTGTCGGGGTTGACGTATTCCTAGAAGGGGGAGGAGGAGTGTTTCTTTGGGGGAGGGGTGGCGTAGCCCTTGCCGGTGGCTGAGCCGCTGGTTGACTAGAGTCTCGGCCATAGAAGGGAGGAGGCTTAGGGAATGAACTTGGATCTGGAAGTGGTGCTTTCACAGGCGCAGCTGGTTCAACCGAAGTAACAGAGGTCACAGAGTTGGCTCTTGGAGGGAGCTGAGGAACAGGGCGCCCAGTCGTTGCAGGGGATTGATAGGTAGACGGAGGGCCGGTCGCCGGGGGTTGGTAAGATGCTTGCGGAACTGCACCAGGTGGTGCACCGGGTGGAGGGGCATACTCCTGAGCAGGGTATCCGTACTGGGGAGAAGCGTGTTGAACGGGAGATGGGGTAGTTGCAGGAAGTTGGTGAGCATTGGGCGGCTGGTAGGCTGTAGGCTGCTGGTACTGAGTCGGTGCCGCATAGCCAGCAGCTGCTGGAGGTTGGAAAGAGGGCGGGCCTGCCGGAGGTTGATACTGGACAGGGGGTGGGCCTGCTGGAGGTTGATACTGCGCAGGGGGTAAACCTGCCGGAGGTTGATACTGCGCAGGGGCAGGAGGTTGGTATGCCTGGGAAGGCGGCTGTCCATAGCCCTGGTCAGGCTGCTGGTATACCTGCTGTGGAGGTTGAGCAGGGGTAGCAGCAGGAGCAACAGCAGGGGGAGCCTGTATTCCGTGGGCGACGCGATGCACAGGAGGAGGAGGGAAGTTTTTCACATCCTTCAATGCTGCCAATGGTCTTGCGTTGATTGCGTCGGCTGTAATTCATGTTAGAAGATGGAATCTGGGGCTTGGAGTAGCATACCTTCAGGCGCATTTTTGGTGGAAGCAGGCTGGTGCTGAGTCTTATTTCTAAGGCTGGTAGCTCCGGCCTTTGCTTTGGAGGAAGCTTCGCTGAAGGCATCCTTGAATTTCTGACTGGACATGGTGGTGGGTGGGGAGCTACTAGAAACTGGGAAGCACTGAAAACTGCCAAGTTTTGAGAATTTGGCAGTAGTACTTTTGTATGGCGTTTGCACAGAAGCGTGTTCTGACTTGTGTCAACGCCAGCGGTCAAGTACGAAGTGAAGAACAACAATTTACACCTCAAGCATGGCAGTCTGAGCTGAAAAGACCAGGTTCTGTAGTTTGGTTCATGGCTACTGTCAAGGTTTCAAATGGAATATACAGTTCTGATTCACGTACAGTACGTACACTACGTAGAGCTATAGAATGATGAAGGCAATACAACGAATGTTTGTGAACGAGTGTCATGAAAGCCAGATCTCTGCAAAAAGGTCACGGATATTCGTTGGTCTCCACCTCAGCTCTCTACACGGAGGCTTTTATCACAAATCGCTTTATTTCATATATTCTCCTTGAATAGGGTGGCATGCTGGAAACAGGTTCACGTCATACCATCCGAGCTATTAGGCAGGCAGAATGACCCTGACCACCCCATACTAGAGGAAAAAAATAAGCGTCCAGTTTTCGAAAGGCAGAAACATAACCTAGTAGGCCAGAGGCAATACTAGTAGTTCTTGGAGTGGAAGCGTCACGATTGATCCAGAGGAGGAGCCTTTCTAAACACGTATGGAGTGGATGGGCACGGGTTTCTTTTCTGGCGGAGTTACTGGGGAAACTGCGTAAACACAACGCTCCCGCCCAGACAGGCTCAGCGGCGGCGCTTTTGCCGGCCTGGCGTTCAGGCCCATTGAAGGACGAGAATGGAAATACACAAACAAACAATTTCCACGCAACTTCAACACCATCCCATCTGAACAGGATCCAGGACTTTGACTTTGATGTAGCGACCTTTTTTTCAATTATTCATTCAGCCATTCATTCAGTCATTCATTTATTCACTCATTTACACACAGTCACACAATCATGTCCTCGGAGTACGAGCTTTTGGAACTCATTGGCCATGGCTCGTTTGGCCAAATTAGAAAAGTTCGCCGACTGGCAGATGGCAAGGTATGTCCGCTTAGACCTTAAGGCATTACTAACTCTGGTAGATTCTTGTGCGCAAGGAAATCTCATACAAGTCCATGAATCAGAAGGAAAAGAACCAACTGATAGATGAGTTTCGTATACTCAAGTCGCTCGTTCACCCCAACATTGTGCAATATTATCATCACGAGCATGTCGCAGAAGAGAGTGCAGTGCATCTATACATGGAATACTGTGGAGGGGGAGACCTCGCAAGTATCATATCGACCTGTAAACAGACTGGAGAGTACGTGCCCGAGAGCATGGTCTGGTCGGTGTTCACACAACTCAGCCTCGCACTGTACCGATGCCACTATAACTCAGATCCGCCTCCAGTCGGCGAATTATTCAATTGCAGTGAATCGTCCAGCCCGCCACAGCCGGCCACAGTCATTCTTCATCGCGATATAAAACCAGACAATGTGTTCTTGGACCAATTCAACTCAGTTAAACTTGGCGACTTTGGTTTGGCCAAGATTCTCGACCAAGAGCATTTCATGGCCAACACTTACGTTGGCACGCCTTACTACATGTCTCCGGAAGTTCTACTCGACAAGCCATTCACTCCGCAAAGCGACATATGGAGTCTGGGCTGTGTAATTTACGAACTCTGTGCAAGGCATCCTCCCTTTCAAGCCAAAACGCATTTACAACTATCGCACAAGATTAGAGACGGCATATACCCGGCATTACCCTCAGTCTACTCGCAGACTTTGAGCAAGACTATTGCCGCGTGCCTGAACCAGAACTACTTGCAAAGACCAACAACTTCAACACTCCTCCGTCTCGATGTCATGAAACTGTGCCGCAAGGAGCGCGAGGTTAACGAAGCCCACCGCGAAATCCAAGATATTCGAGAGCAGATTCTCATTGAGCGCGAAACGGTAATGAAGCAGATGCAAGCTCAGCAAGAACAGCAACAGATGCAAATGCTGCAACAAATACAAGAAGAATTCAACATCCAACTAGAGCAGGAGGTGCAACGCCGAGTGAACACCATCCTGCAAGAACAATCCATGAGCATGAACCATCTCGCGCGCCAACCTTCGCCAGAACAGAAACCAGCATCCTGGCAACACGACATGAACTTCGCAGGCACCACTTCTCCTGTAAACTACAAACAGTCATTTGCATCCTCGAACCTTCTCAGTTCGCCCTCCGACGTAGTCATGACAAGTGCGCAAAATACCCCAGTCCCATCTCGAAACGTCCGAGGTCTCCGAACCATTCTGCACAACAGCTTTTCGCCCACGTTTAGCAGGAGTCCGCCCAAGACGTTAGATTCCGACGACGAAATCGAGATCGAGTCGCCGTCGTGCAAACCACACGTGGCGCGCAATAGAATGCTGGCGACGAAGAGCGCAAGCATGGACACCAACAGGCACAACAACTTCTCCATGCTGCAGCAGCAAAATAAGCACTACGCAGACGAAACCGAATTCGGCCACAAATTCAGTGACGACGTTTGCTCCGCGTCGACAGCATCGGCATCTACCTTCTCTTCACGATCCTCCCAGTTCTCGTCGTCGTCTGATACCTCACACTCGTCGTATGAAATGGACCGCTTTGAGCAGCACCTGCACAACACGGTGCCGCTAAAAGACCAGCCGGCAGCATCTTCTCAGCCGTTGTCTACCTCAGTGCCCACCACGCCTCGCGACCGACAGTCGCCTCATTTTCAAGCCATTTACGAGGCGAAAAAGTCCATTGTGAGCAAAGCGGCCATGGCGAAAGTCAAGGGGGTCAAGATCCCTGCCATAGGCAGACGCGCTGCCCTTGTGCGGAAAAACACAGCGTGGGATGAACCCATCTATAGCGACGAGATGCCGAGCCCATTCCTTAGACCAACTGATCAACGGCATTGGCATGACTCTTGACGTTTTCCTGTTTGTAATTATTTATTCTGATGCCTCTTTGTTTTCTATTTCTCATATACACGTTAAGCGTTTTAACCCCATTTATTACCATTTCCTGCCGGTGATGGCTTCGTAAGCTTCAATGTACTTTAGACGGGTTTGCTCGGCAATTTCAGCAGGCATGGCAACGCCGTCCTTACCCTTGAGGTTGTTGTCTGTCAACCAGTTTCTCAAAAACTGCTTGTCGTACGAATCCTGGCCCTTGCCAACGGCATACGTGCTTGCGTTCCAGAATCGCGAGGAGTCGGGCGTGAGAACCTCATCGACCAACACCAATTCACCATCTTCGGTAAGGCCAAACTCGAATTTGGTGTCGGCAATGATAATACCACGTGTCTTGGCGTAGTCACGGGCTTTCGTGTAAAGACGGATGGCGAGCTCTTCAATGCGCTTAGCGAGTTCCTTGTCGCCGCCCAAAATCTTCACAGCCTGGTCAGGGTGGATGTTCTCGTCATGCTCGCCCTGCTCAGCCTTGGTCGACGGAGTGTAGATGGGTGTCGCGAACTGCTCGGACTCTTGCAGGCCCTCGGGAACCTTAATGCCATGCACAGTACCTGACTTCTTGTATTCACTCCACGCAGAGCCGGTGATGTAACCTCTGACAATGACCTCCAATGGCACCAGCTTGTACTTGCGGACTAAAAGTGATCTGTCAGCAATTTGGGCTTGGAGGGCTTCGTCCTTTTGAATAGCGGCCGGCAGGGCGTTGAAAAGGTCGGCATTGGTCTGCTTCAAGCTGGGAACAATGAGATGGTTCTTGACTTCAGAATCAAGGAGATCAAACCAGAATTGAGAAAGCTTGGTCAGAAGCTTTCCTTTCTGAGGGATGCCGTTCTCCATGATGACATCGTAGGCAGAAATTCGGTCCGTAGCCACAAAAAGCAGGCTGTCGTCGGAGACAGTATAGAGATCGCGGACCTTGCCACGAGCAAGCAGCGGCAATGCACCGCCAAGATCAGTAGTAGTAACAGACGTAGTAGACATGGTTATTGGCTTGAACTAAGGTAAATCTTTTATACAGAAAAGGCCTCAACAAGAGAGAGAAAAGAAAAAAAAAATTTGATGGCCCTTTACCAGGTGAGTTCAAGTTGACTCACAAAGCCACTGCTGTATGCAGCAAGCCTTACGAGCCGTTTAGCCCTTGCCCACAAAACCCGAGCAGGAGGAATTTGAAAATGTCATGACGAATTTATATGAAAGTATTGGACAGTATGAGAAACAAAATGCAATAGACAGGCCTCTTCTACTTGGGCATGCTGGAAGGATCAAAGTCAAACGACGAGCCGCAGCCGCAGCTGGACGTGGCGTAGGGGCTGTTGACGACCTTGAACTGGCTGCCAATGAGCTCTGTCGTGTAATCAATCGTCGAGTCGCGCAGGATCTCTAGCGACGTCGCGTCCACCACAAACGCAGCTCCATCGCGCTCGAATATCGAGTCCTCGGTCGGGTCGATCGAGCTCTCATCCTTGAGCCCAAGAATATACTGGTACCCGTGGCAGCCGCCGCTCTCCACTGCAATACGCAGCACTTGGTTTGGGTTGCCGTCCTGCTTCTTAATGTCGTTCAGCTTCTGCGCTGCCCGCTGTGATATCTTGACCCGGAGTAGGTCGCCATTTTCGGCCTTGATGGGGTTTTTAATGGTCGTGTTGTCAAAGGCTTCAAAGCCCAGTGTCGACCCGCCTTTTCTTAGCGAGGCCTGGGCCTGCGACTGAGGACTGCTATTCGAAAAGCTTAGAGCGCCTGTTTTCACCTGTGGCCGGCCGTACTGTGGCACAACGATGCGGCGGGTTATCTGTTTATGAGTATTTGTAATAGTCGAGATGCTGCGTCTCGACACGCAAGCAAAGCGTGGCAACAATGTTCGGGAAATCATGGCGGTGGTGTGTAGGAGAAAGGGAACTTGAGAATAAATGCTTTCTTTCTGTCAAACGAATAAAAAATGGAAGCGAAAACTTGTCGAGAAGAGACAAATGAGAAGTGTGAAATTATAAGCCTTGCTGACCAAACAGAAGGCAAAATTCACGTGCACAGGCGTCACAGCGTTTTTGCACTTGTGCATGAATTGGGAGCCAGCTCAAATGGGCACATCACCATAATAAGGGCTGGACAGCCGTGAAAGTGTGCTGAATACTGTGTAATAATTTTTGAAATTATATCATGCTAGTGAAGAGTTGTTAAAGTACTCAAACTCATTGAAAACTGGTGGTTGTAGTTGGCGTAAAGCTGGTGCTTGTCAAAGGCCTCGAGGCTTCTACCCCAGATTTTGCTGCACACGTAAAAATCCATTTCTACGCGGTTCACCATTTCTACCTCCGCATTTGACATCTGAACTGCAAACGTATTCATGACAGACAACAGGACAGTGGCCGACCGCATTATCAGCAAGCTAGTGAGTCTTGGGGTCTCACGCGAAGAGTATATCAAGATACTCGAGCATTTAGATGTCAATCCCGACGGCAGAGTGGGAACAGTGTTTCCTAATCCCGATGATATCGAGGCAGCAAAGTCAACATGCGAGAGAGGTGCTTCCGAAACGCCGACAGTAGCGAGAATCGTGAGGTCAAACACGAGACTGTTTGTCAAGTTATATCTGTTACTCGCGCTGGTAAAGAATGGAAAGCTATTTTTGCATCATAAATCGTTCAAGCTCTTGTTGAGGAGGTTTTCGTTCAAGGACGGATCAAACGCGAAAGTTGCTTTCACGCTGGCAGCCATCTCGCTCTCTTACAAAACTACATACAAGCTGCTTCTTGAGCTGCGACCTTACTTAGGGGGTCTAATATCACGCTTGCACAAGCAAGAACAAAAGCTGCCTATTCCATCTCAGCTCTGGATTGACTCGCATACTTTTACGCCATTCATTGCGGGGCTGGTTTCCGGTTCATGGTTCAAGCTGTTTCCAAGAGCAGCTGAGCGGGACGTCATTGCCATCTATGTGTTTGTGCGCACGGGCGAAATGCTTTTTAATTACTTGGATGATCTTGGCCTGCTTTCTGTCAAGCCTACAATCTTTGGATCCTGGTCCTTATTCCCCTTTGCATTTTCGCAATTGTTCCATTCTTTCTTCTTCAACCCAGATGCAAACCCTGCTTTTGCGAGCAGGGTGCTCACAAAGCTCTCTGAAGACTTTTTCCCAAAGCGCCCGCTTGGCTATAAGGAATCGAGTCCTTGGCCGTCTCATGAGCAATTTGTGGAGGCTATTGCAAAAACAGCAGAGCACAACTACCCCAGCTTTAGGAGCCCTTTGATGTTTCCTGGCACCGAGTTTCCCCGGTATTTGGACGCTGTGAAGCCGGTTGTCACAAGAGCGCATCCAGCCATTGACACCATGACTGGAGCCATCATGCACCCCTTCGAACCTTCCCTATTTCGAACCCTCATGGAGATCAGTCTCAAGAAATACGGACATATTGGCAAGTATGTGTTTGCTTTATACCTTATACAGGGCTTTGTGCTTGACAAAAAGCACAAGAAAAACACGTCCAAGCTCAAAATCTTCTTGCAAGCAGTTGCGAAATCTGTACGTACGACTACTTTCATTGTGATGACCATCGTCTCTGCATATGCTGGCATTGAGTTTGCACAATCGTTCTACAGCAAATCGCTGCTATCTAAACACCGGTTCAAGTTTATTGCATTTATGGCCGGTCTATGGGCTTTCATTGACCAAGCTGGCGGGCGCGGCCGTTACATATTTGCAGCCCGTGCTGCCATCCTCAGCTATTGGCGGGTGCTTGTCAAGGACAAGCGAGTCCGTACTACTCGTAGCACAGACGTTTACCTCTTTGCTACGTCGTTTGCCGTTATGATGACACTGTTTGACCGCAGCCCGGCTAGCGTTTCTGGTGCTCTTGTGCGTAAGGTTCTCTCGTGGGTGAGGAACGATGAGTTTAGCGACCCCGTAAAAGTTGATGTTTAATGCGTTTAGTATCTATAGTTTTTAAATTACAATACAAGACCACTTTCATGGAAGATGATCTGAGCTAGTTTCTTTGTGTTTGGTTCAGGAAGCTCGACGAACTCCTTGGTCTCGCTGGCCAAAATCGCGTTTGCGAGTTCACTTTACGTGTTAGAAAGCAGCAAAAGAATCAAATGTGAATACTTACGTCAAGTCTGGGGTAGTCATGATCAAATGCCCATCGTTTGACAGGATACTCGCTATCTGCTGCTGGTGGTTGTCCATTAGGCTCGTGTTGACGACTGCTATCAACGGCTTTTTCAACCTCAAAGCATCCAGTATGCTACCTGTTCCAGCATGAGAAATGACTAGATCGCATGCCCGGATGTCGTCGTTCAGATTGTGCTTGAGGCAGAAGCCCGAGATCGCGACACCATGTCTGGTGGCATTGCACTGTGCGATAATGCCAGTCGGTGCTTTTCCGTATTGCACCACCATCTCGGTGAACCCAAGGCTAGCCAAGACCTCTAGCGTCGCGCCTGCCAAACATGCCTCAATCAGTCCCAAGAATGGGATCGTAGCGCCTGTCGTGACGAAAACCCGTTTAGCTGTCATGTCGGGGTGGGAGGCATGGGTAGTTGGAAAATGCGATTTCTTCTTGCTTTCCATCTAGTCTTCTACAACGTCAATATACAAAAGAGAATAAAAATCATTGTATAAATAATATGCTACACGCGTGATTACTAGTATCCAGCAGCTCCAGGCGCATCTGGGTTGCCCTTAAGAGACAGCAAGACCTCTTTAAACCGAGTCTTGTCGTGCAGCTCGCTCTTAGCGCCTTTGCTGGAAGTGTCCACCAGCTTGATAATGCGATCCCAAGTGGTGCCCACCACGCTGTTGTCCCGCTCCTCAATAAACGCCTTCTCTTCAGCGCGCACTTGTTCAATTGAAGCGTCCTTCTTGGAAGTGTAGTTCTCGTAGAAATCGTCGATAGATGCACGGGCCTTTTCACGGGTCTCCTTGCGCTTAGATTCAGACAGCTCATCTCTGCGCTGGATTTCAAGAGTCTGACGCTCTCTCCATTCCCTAACTATGTTAGTTATCAAAGTAGATGGTGGATGATCTCCCATACCTAATGGCTTCGGAGTCCTCCAGAGACAATTGCTTTACTTCCGTGGCAAGCTCGGGCTGAGAAGGTTCAGAAATGAGACTTGATGAGCCAATTCCGGCATTCTACAAACGTCAGAAATAAGCAAATAATGCCGCCCTCTACCACTCACATCTGAATTCTCTAAAGCAGGAAAAGAGGCATTGAACCCTGAGATCTCGTCGGTTGGGCCGCCGAGCACAGCATCCTCGCTTGTCTGAAACTCGGTGGCATCGGCGCCGAGAGCAGCCTTCTCTCGTGCCAGAAAGTCCTCGTCAAAGTCGTCGGCTGTGTTGGCAGGAGCCAGGTCCTGGTCAATTTCTTCGAGGGCAGGGAACTTTGAGCTCATTGTGCGACAAGGGTGGTGGATTGGAGAAGTTGGGCGGAGTATCGCTGCTACCGCTGTCCGCTGCGTTGGCCAAAATGAAATTAACCTCCAGGAAGCGCCCTTACCCCAGCCGCAAGCATTTCCCCCATTTACCAAAGGCCACAGCCGCAGGGCTAGGGCACATATCAGGCCAGAATTTGGGAAGCGGAAAAAAAGTTGATAAAATCTCAATTTCATGTCATGACTTACGATTTCTTTTCAACCCATTTCTACTGGTCCAAAGATCACCACCTCCCGCTGTCGCCAAAATGACCTTCTCGACGCTTGCGAGGTCGCAGTTCTTCTTTTCGAAGAACTTCTCCATCTCCTCTGTCTCCAAATCATGCGGTTCGCGCCTGCTCTTGAACTGCACCAAAGGGTCGTCTAGAACGGCTAGAAACCTGTTTGTACCATCGCGATCTCCTGTGAATTTCAAGCATGCTATGGGATCCACTGCTGGCAGCGTCTTGAGCAAGTCCTTCTCTACTCAACAGTCAAGAGCTTTTTCGACTGCTAGATGCCTGCAAAATGCGGTATCTGCAAACCCCGCCAAGTTTGAGCTCGCTGCAAAGAACGTCGCTGAGTCGCTGCAAGCAAACCCTCTAGTCAACTCTGCCAAGCGCAGGCCTATCAACACCTGGCGCCCTGTCGGTTACTGGCTGATTGGAATGTCCGGACTTGTTTTTGGTATTGTTGTGCTCGGAGGTCTCACCAGACTGACGGAATCCGGATTGAGTATTACCGAATGGCGTCCTGTTACTGGATCTATTCCTCCTCTTTCGCAAGCTGAGTGGGAAGCGGAGTTTGAAAAATACAAGGGATCCCCTGAGTTCAAGCTGCTCAATTCCAACATCACGCTATCCGAATTCAAGTTCATCTTCTTCATGGAGTGGGCGCACAGACTTGTAGGCCGCGCCATTGGTCTTGGTATTGTCATCCCTGCTATATACTTTGTTTACACCAGAAAGACGACCCCTCATGTTTCCGGCCGCATCCTGCTCATCACTGCACTTATTGGTCTCCAGGGCTTCATTGGCTGGTGGATGGTCAAGTCTGGCCTTGATAACAAGTTCTTGGAAGAGCCTGGTTCCCACCCCCGTGTTTCGCAGTACCGTTTGACAACCCATTTGTTTGCTGCCTTTCTCCTCTACAGTGTCATGTTGTTCACTGGCTTGAACATCCTACGTGAATCCAGATGGATCAAGAACCCTAGTGCCGCTCTTAAGGAAATCGCCATGCTTGATAACCCTGCCATCAAGCGTTTCCGAGGCTTCTCTAGAGGTCTCTATGCTCTTGTCTTTTTGACTGCCCTTTCTGGTGGATTTGTTGCTGGTCTGGATGCCGGCATGATCTATAACTCGTTCCCATATATGGGCGAGACCATTGTCCCTCCCAAATCAGAACTCTTTGATCCGGCCTACTCCAAGCGTGAGCCTGGATCCAAGTGGGCCCTTTTCTGGCGCAACATGCTGGAGAACCCCACCACTGTTCAGTTTAATCACCGTGTGCTGGCAACTACTACATTCTTCACTATTGTGGCCTTCCACCTTTACTCACATCGAATTAGACCGTTCATTCCTAAACCCGCCATGCGTGCCAACAACATGGTGGTGGGCTTTGTGTCCCTGCAGGTCACTTTGGGTATCTGCACATTGCTCTACGTCGTCCCAGTCTCTCTTGGTGCCGCTCATCAGGCGGGCGCCTTGGCCTTGCTGACATCCGTTATTATCATGTGCGTTAGACTGGGTCAGCCTAGAACCGCCCAGCGATTGCTTCTGCAGACGCTAGCCAAGCGTGGTCCCTCCGCTGCCTCTAACGCTGCCTCCACAGTCCAAAAGGTCTACGTCCAAAAGCCCACTCTTTAAACGGGATTTCCTAATGCTCTCCTTTTCATCTTTTTATTTTTGTTATAATGTCTGCTATCTGAAAATAGCTCTTGTAAATAAATGTCTATTCTGCTACTACCAAATCTGCTTTGAAGTCATCTTGAAGCGATGCACATCAAGTAGATCGCGAAAGTCCTTCATTTTGCTCTTGCGCTGCTTCAGCGGCGGTGCACGTTCTTCCGGCTCGTAAAGCCGCTGACGCAGGTTCTCTGGAATCTCCACAAGGCCTTGCCCGCCTTTCAGTGGTCCAGGTACAAAGTCCATGTCGTCGTCTAACTCGTCTTTGGCGTGATTATCAGTATATGGCGGTTTTTTAGAATCTCGCAGGTGGGAGACAGAGGATCTGGACTTGTTACTGCCCGCATTTGTAGATGCTCGGGTGAGGTTGACAGCTACATGTTCGCTGTTAGGCTCCGGCGGCTTCTTGTATGCGCGGGCTAATTTGGAACAGCGCTTAGAGGAGTATTCTAAAAGCAGCAGTCCAAGTATCAGTTTAACCGCACAAAGGAGGAGAAAGGCAATAACGGAAACAAGAGTTAGCAGGAGGTATGAGAAAAATGTATCCCATGTTATTGGAATGCTTTGGAATGCAGTTAAACCAGTGTTGAAAAAATGGAGAATGAAAAAAGGAGCCTCAGATGTACCAGGATGATTGATTGCAAGGTCTGTATTATTTGGACGCATTAAAGCTGTGGCAGCCGCAGCTTGAATGACTTTCGGTGTTTGGTTGGAGAGGATCATGCCATACGACTGGAGCAGCATACGGACAAGTACCACAGCGAGCGGAAAAATGGGAATGCCTACTCTTTTGGTAACCATGTACCCTGAAAAGGCGTTTTCAGAGTAGTCATAAGTGAGAACATCGAGAAACTTCTTGTAGACGTTTGGCTGGATGTTGTTGAACTTTGCAATGTAAGCGTGCTTGAGCCAGTCGACACAGATCTCGCTTCCTACAAAGACAAACATTGGACCAAACAATGCGCCAAACCATCTGTTCCAGCCCGACCACGACCGCGGTACCAACCCCGCATTGTTCACCTCTACAATGTTCCGCATCCCAATAATGAACAGCATGGTCGTCAGCTGAAAGCGTTCCGTGACGTCGGCGCATGTCACTTGGAAAAGATTTTCGCGCTCAAACTTCTTAAAGACGGCCGACTTGATCTCGCTGAACTGGTTGCTGAGTAGCAGCGTGAGAAGCGCGTTTGAATAAGAATTGACCGCGACATTGAGTGCTATGATTTGGTACAGAATGACCACAGAGTGGAAGTAGATGTAGATGATCGCGAGGGCGCAAAAAAGGGCCGGGCGGCCATACTTGGATAGACGTCCTTCATAGTGGCGATCGAGAGTTTCATGTGAAAATAGGCACTCGAGGATATCTTGGCCAAGCGCTGAAAAGAGTTTATCAGCAATCTCTAGTACGTTAAACATGACATAGAGTTTCACCGCTGCTTGGCCCCGGATATTGTGATATATTCTGGAGGTGTCCATCTGCAGCAGCAGAGCGAGTACCAGGACAAATATCAGGCCTCGTATAACGTCGCCCTTGCGCGACGTCGGCAGGTGAATTTCGCTACGCGCATTGCGGCACAGCGAGTACAGCGCATAAACGAATCTGAGGGGCAATATCGTAAAGAAATATAGAAAAGAATCCAAACAGGTTAACGTCCCGAAGATGATCACTTTCTCGAGGTGGGCTGGCACTTTGATAAAGTTGACGAGCTGTTCTGTTTTTTCTCGCGTCACCAATTCATTTCTCTGCGAAGCTAGTTCGAGAAGAAGATACCCCCAGAGAGTAAGCGAGTGAGCGGTCTCTGCAACTTTAGGATCAGCAGTGGCTGTGATGGCATTTGCAGGTTTACTAAACTTTGTGCTTGGTCCAGACGTGGCGATGATCGAAACGGCTTCGTACAGCTCAGACTGCTGTTCATCAGTCATTCTCCGCCGTTTCTCACGCGGTGCTAATACCTGTTTGTCTCGCATTTGGAATCTAGGCGTTGTAGCGGACTTGATTCGCCGTGGCGGAAAGCTATTTCTAGGAGATGCTGAGAGGCTGAACAGGGGTGAATGTTTGCGATCAAAGGGGTCGTAGGTCGCAGGTTGAGATTGGCTGGTATACAGCTGTAGAGGCGTAGGCCGTGACTTTGTAGATCGGTTCCCCTCATTACTATCCTGTAACGTCGACATCTCAGCTCTGGCTTCTTTAGGCTGGCCAGCATCTGTATAGACGGTGGCCAGAAAACTAGTGCGGGTGGCACTGTCTTTATCATGTCTGGGCTCGGGCTTCTTAAATGTTTCAAATTCAGAACCAGCATACTGAGCAGGCATAGAAACATCCTCTGAAGGCGGCAAAAGGCTGTTTCCCAAGGATGACGGCACCTTGGCTTCTTGAGAATTCACAGAATCATGGACATCCAGAGATACAGACATTGAGGTTCATGCTAGGCCGTGATATAACCTTCCCCATACAAGCTGCTTCGCGAAACGTAGTTTGGGCTATTCAATTTCGAAACAGATACTGAGTGTAATGCGTAGCAGTCCAAGCGAAGCGGCTTCGGGGAGTTCGCAGCCCACTAGTTCTTTGATCCAAAGACCCTCGATGATGGCAAAGCCCCAACCCTAGGGCCTTTTTTTTCTTGCCTTTCTATTTCTTGCCCTGATCAGCTTCCACCCCCAAGCGCTTACTCCAAAATGACATCCATGGCACAAGAATATAATAATGCTCTGCTCCAGGGGCAGGTAATCACCGACGAACAAGTTGCAAATCACTTTGCAGGGTACACCAACTCTTACTCAATCAAGGTCTTTTCGAGAACGCTCAAGCATGTGTTTCGCCCCGGGTTTTTAACACAAGGTGAGAGCGAGCAGGTCATGATGGCGCTGCTCCCGTTACTACTCGATACCGTTGATCCTTTTTTTCTCAAGTTCTGCGCCCGGTTCTTGACGCCGGACGCCTACAGCGAGGTCATTGACGAGCGCAACATCTCTCACATTTGCGGGTATCCGCTATGTGCCAAAGTGCCTACGAACTCGCAAGGCGATTACAAGATTGAGTTCATGAGCAAACGCATTCCGGTTGTGCACGCATACTTGACGAAATTCTGCAGTAAGGAGCATGCGCAGAGCTCGCGGTTCTTTGAAAAACAGCTGTCGGATGAGTCGTTGTTTTCGAGGCGAGACGTCACATTCTTGGGGTATGGTAAGAGCTCTTATGAGGTCCAAATTGCACTGCTTGAGGAACTCCAGCATGTGGCCGCGACGGAGCGCAAAAGCCTCGACGAGGTTATTTTGCAGTTTGCAGAAATGTCCTTTGCGAGTGGAACTCAAATGCACCAGCAGCTGCAGGAAAGCATGGGCCAGACTGATAACAATGTCGACGGGCTGAGTGATGCCATGAAGGGCTTCCATTTCAAGGTGCAGGAGCGGGATCCCACAAAGCCCAGCATGGACGACCTGGTGAGCGTTGAAGAGGACCTGGAAGGCGATGCCTCCGTAGTTGAGGGATACAGGAGCATTTACAATCATGGGCAATGAGCTCTGTTTATCGAATAATGAGTAATGAAATAAATTGCATTTACGTAGTGGTTGTTGGTGTAGGCAAGAAACTGGGGTAACGCGAACGCTGCATTGGGAAGGTCATTTAAAGTCCCAACGCGGTTTTCGTTTGTTGATCTTGTTTTACCAAACAGACGCGTATTTAGCTCCCACAACAAGAGATTTTAGAAACACCAGTCCAAAGAAACAAGATGGTTACGACACGCAGTGCACGAGAGGGTTTGTGATATATTGTAAATGACTGTATTCAGTATGAGCTAACAAGCAGGCTCCAAACAATTGGCTCGACGGGAACCTACGCGTCCAACGGAGGAAGCGTTACCATTACCTGCTACTCCTCGACGGTCCACACGTAGGACGATACCTAACTCAGCTCCACCAAAGTCAATGCATGGCCCGCGCTTGCCTGATAGCTCTGGGGCTCACCGCGGAATGCGGACGCGCTCGCGAAGTAAACAAAAAAGCGAAGAGTCTGAGGTTGTGATAATAGAGGACGATGAGGAGGAGGAGGACTTTGACGCCGAGCTGGAAAGGCTGAGAGCCAAAATGAATTCTGTAGCGGCGCGTAACGCAAAGACGACAGCAACTGCAGGGACTCCGGGGGCAGGTACGAAGTCTGTGCGGAGGCTGAAAAAGACAACGGCAGCGGACATTGTGAACACCCCTGAGAGAATTACTAGATCCAAGACTAAAGCTCGAACACCATTGGCTTCACTACCTGTGACGGAACCAACAGAATTGGACGTTAAAACACCTACTAGGGGGCGCCGACGGAAACCGGCGACACCGCTGACTGAGCCAGTAGTCATTGAAATATCGCCATCTCCCTCTCCATCGCCGACACCATTGGCATTGGCCAAAAGGAGTGCTCAAGCTAGCGGGACCTTAGAGTTTGAAAAAGAAAACCAAAACGAGCCATGCTTGAGCGATAATGATGATGATGACGGGTTCCATACAGCAGCGGAATATTCGCCAGAACCAGAAGACTGCGAGCATCGAGAGAACACTCTAAACGAGACACTTATCGATAAGAACCTGCTCACGGGAATCGAAACGGGCGGAGTGGTCGATACAGTGGAGTGTGCTGCCGCCGGTGTGCCTGAATTGGCAAAACAAGATTTGGGTAACGCAGCAGCGATCCCCACGCCATGTAACACCTCCGGGTCTGAAAGCGACAAGGCAAATGCCGAGAGCGACGCTATTGTAGTCAGCAGCGATAGTGAGTCCGATGACGAGGTGCGACTCGTTCCAGCAACCCCCGTTACGCCGTCGCTGCAAAGAGCGCTGCGGAGCAGCACCAGGACCCGTAGCAGCACCAGGACCCGTAGCAGCAACAGGAACAATAAAACAGGGGATGAGGGGGCCCCACGGCCACTACAACGCACGCCGGTGTCGTCGCCAGTCAAGAAACGGGGAGCAGCTGTTCTGCCGCCGGCCACGCCCACGCACCGCGTAACAAGGCTGGCCAACCCAAGCTTTTCAGCACCCGTCGTGGGCGCCATGCCCGCCACACCCAGCACGCCCACCGTGTACTCGCTCGCCAAAGCGCTGTTTGCGCGGGGCACCAAGTCGACGGCCGTGGTTGGCCGCGACGCCGAGCGGCAAGTGCTGCAGACGTACCTGAGCGACCGGCTGGCTGACCGCAGGGGCGGCGCGCTCTACATTAGCGGGGTCCCTGGAACAGGCAAGTCGGCGGTGCTGGATGAGGTTGTGCAGAGAACGGTGGGGGAGTACGAGAAGACGGCGAAGGAGACAGAGAGGGTCAAGGTCGTGAAGATTAATTGCATGACGGTGGGATCTGCGGGCCAGATCTTTGAAAAGATCCACGAAGAACTGGTCTTGGACGACGATGAGTACGAGGACGGGGTAGTGGGAGATACAGAGGAGGAGGACGACGAGGAAGAGGAAGAAGGCGACGGGCTACGTATTACGAGCAACCGCATCAAGCAACTTATAATCGACTCGTTAGAGCACCGGTTCCTGAACGCTGCTTCCTCGACCCGGCATATTCTGGTGCTAGACGAGCTCGACCACGTCATGGGCTCTGCCGCCGCGGACCAAGAAGTGCTGTTTCGGCTCTTTCAGTGGGCGTTTGCGGCCGGCTCAAGCCTGGTCCTGTTTGGCATTGCGAACGCGCTAGACTTGACGGACCGGTTCCTGCCGCGGCTAAGGAGCTACCACCACTGCGACCTGACGCCGCGGCTGGTGACGTTCCAGCCGTACGGGACCGACGAGATCGCGGCCATCATCGAGCAGCGGCTGTGGACGCTGGGAGGAGGAGGAGGAAGTGCTACGAAATCGGCGGCGGCGGAGAGGGAAAAGGAGCAGCCGCCGCTGATGCATAGAATGGCGATCCAGCTGGTTGCGCGGAAGACGGCGGCCAACACGGGCGACCTGCGCAAGGCGTTTGATCTGTGCCGGGCCGCCCTTGGATGCGTGGAAGAAGAGGTGCGTCGCACGCAGCAGCAGCAGCAGCAGCAGGGGTCGAAGCCCGGGCAAGATGGACAAGCCCACGCGAGTAGCCCCGGACTAGCGTGGAAACGCTCGATTTTGCGCAAACCCGCGGCGGGCAATGGGCCAGCTGGTAGCATGCTGGCGTCGGCGGGGGCGCTGAGCGCGCTGGGGCCCTGGGAGGCGCCGCGCGCGACGCTGTCGCATGTGGCCAAGGTGTGCACGAGCGCGTTCGGGGGCAGCGTCGCGCAGCGGATGCGGGGGCTGAACCTGCAGCAGAAGGTGGTTCTGTGTGTGCTTGTTGTCAGCGAGCGCAGTCCGCCAAGCAGCAGCAGTAGCGGCAACAGCGGTGGCAGTGCCTCTAGTCTGACGGTGCTCAGGGTGTACGAGCGGTATGCGGACATGTGCGGGCGCGAGCGGATGCTGACACGGCTGGGGTTTGCCGACTTCCTGGACGTTGTGTCTGTGCTGGAGACGGCGGGGCTGGTGAGCCTGGGCAAGCGCGTGGCGGGCAAGTCTGCGCTGTCGGCGGGGTCGGAAAGGTCTTTGGGGAGAAGAGCGCGTGGCGCGGGGGCCACAGGGTCCTGCGAGGACGTTGGGCAGCGGCGGATCAGGGCCCACGTCCACCAGATGGACCTGCTGAGCTTGGTGAGCGCGGTGCCGATTCTGAAGACGTTTCTCGTGCAGTGAGTACACGGGGCGTGCACATGTGCGTTGTAGAGTATATAGAGCTTGAGAGGCGCATGCATGCGAATTACAATATAGATCTGATGTTTTGCTGCTTCATCTTAGTACCAGACCCCATGCTGGAGATGCTCAGGTCTACTATATACAAGGTATAGGATGATCCACGTACATGATTGATAGGACTAGTACTGGAGACGCTCGCTTAGAGTAACCAGTATGGCATTGTAGAGTATACGGCTGCGTGGCTGAGGCAAGGCGCGGCAAGGTTTGACGTTAGTACCGATTCTTTGTTGACAATTTCGGTGCCGGCGGAGCACGGGGGAACCTAGACTTCGGTAGCTGTTGGTATGTGGGGGCCTCTAGCGCACGTTCGTAGTAGTTGGCTGCCACTATACCGTCTCGAATGATGCGGCTGCGTGGGACGGGGCGATAGACGGGCCGTGGCAGCTTCGTGCTGTGTGTTGTCAACCACTAGTGTCGTACTACTGATGTCCAGGTTAATTAATGCTCACAGCCTCATCATTATCGATGATCGTCTACTGTGTGTTTACAACGTACGTGCTACCATCAATTGATCATCAATTGATCATGGTGGCCATGTACTAGTATGTATGGATCAATTGAATTTTTCACAGCCCTTGAATTAACGGTAGCCGCATCGACTCCGATATCATCAGTCCAAGTTGATCCTTGGTATTGATCCTCGGATTCAATATTGTTCCATGTGCTGCTGGTAATATCATTGATCTGGGCATGGAAGCGACAATGGTGGCCGTCCGGATGGAGCTTAGCGCTCTAGGGGCCAGCGCTGGGATTGGAGATCCCGTTTGCGGATCCCTGCATGCGTCAAGCACGCGGGATGACGTTGCTGGCCGGCCCTTCTTTCTACTGAGCGAGACGTCTCCGCAGCAGCCGTTGATTCTGATCCTCGCCCGGGCACTGAGCTCTATCGCTACATGGATAGTGCTACAATAATACAAAGAGTCAAAGTTGAACAAGCACGTTTACAGTAGTAATCGGTGGAACTATCGTACTATGTAGTTTTAGTATTAATATTATTGATAGCGAGCGCTCGTGCTGTGTACGCACTGCTAAACATAGTAATCGCTTCTACTGTGGTGGATGCCGTGCGTCGTTTATTTTTTTTTTTGTTTCTTAATCCGTCGCGATGACTAATAGAATTCGGGGTTCGCTTCAACGGCGTTAACACGCACATGGAAATAGCAGTACTAGTTACATAGTAGCAGTACTAGCGAAGGCTGAGTAGCTTAGTCAAACGTTTTTTGATTGGTGTAAATGCGCAACACAAACAATTCAGGACCCACCGCAACGCTACCACACCGCACGCGTCTGACGTTAGATTTCGAGTGTTGAGTGCTCGCCAGCCATGAGCATCCGTGCGACTCCTTGAAGGAAGGAAAGAATGAAGAGTGTGTGGTAGCATTTGAAACTAGTAGCAGTAGGAGTAGCAGACATGTATACATACTACGATCTGTATCGAACTTGTGTCGTCAGTTGGAAAGAGTTGATGATTGTCGATGATTCTATTTGAGTCACAGTGGAAGGAGGAGCAGTAGCAGTGATGGCAGTGGTGGCAGTGGTAGAACACATCACCACTTGAGCCCCTGAAAGAAGCGACAACCAGCAGAATCAACAGGAAGTAGTGATACACAGTGATACAGGCAATAATGATACACTGTGCGTAATGATACAGTCCACATGCGTGAGTCAAAGCACGTGCCCCAATCGAACATTTAAAGGCCGAGAATATTATCAGCGGAGAAGACAAAGCCCTAACCCGCGCCCACCAAAAACAGACAGCCAAAAAAAGGAAAAAAAGAAATAAAAAAAAACAGAAAACGGAAACCGAATTAGTACCAACGAGAGTTTAGCAAAAAAACAAAAAAAACAAAAAACAAAAAACAGAAAAAACAAATTTATACGAGCGTCCATCGACTCTAGACACTGCAAAAATAAATTATACACGGGAAATATATATTAACTTAGCCTTTCGCCACCTGTCTTGCAAACATCTCCGATATCTACACGAGCAAAAGCTAATTGAACACCCATTCTCACACCCATCTCTACACCCATCAGTCCCCAGAGTTCTGTAATCAATTGAATCTTGAATAAAGGCCCAAGCGTATTACTATAATCACAAGTCCTCTCTACTAGTTCCCCCCTTCTTAATTATGGACTTCTTTTCCAACTTTGTACACCTGGGCACCCCCGACGCAGACATCCAGACCGCCCACGGCGATGTGCTCCCTGCAAACAGCCCTCCTCCCCTCGCCGCAGACGAAGTAGACGACGTGGACGAGGTCGACGACGCCATGCTGGACGACTTCAAGGTCGCCACCCCCAACGACTCGCAGGCCTTCTACTGGAACGCGTCCCCGTACACCAAGCAGTCCGGTGACCACGCGCCAAAGCAGGCGGAAAAGGACCACATTGCCATTGTGCAGGAGTTGCCACCTAACCTTGAAGGCAAGCGCCCGTTTGCCAGCGAGTCCCTGACCTCAGACCTCGCGCTCGCGAATTCAAATACACCGCTTCTTCCCTGGGACGTGTTTGTCCAGTCGCACCTCCAGTACGAAAAACACAACACCAGCTACAACTCGCTCAAGCCGGCACAAATACACGTCAACACGGCCACCATCCACCCCAAGGACGACTTTCTGAGCAGCGTCGCCGACCAGTCCCTGCTCGACCTCAACCTGCAACCAGACCTGCTGCATTCGGCAGACTCGTACTTTGACTTCAACATGTGTAACTCGCTGAAGGAGTCGCCAAGCATCAAACAAGAAGACACAGAACCCCACACTTTCTCGCCGCCGCCGGCGTCCACCCCCCTCGAGCCCAGCCTCGGCGAGTCCACAGCACCATCTTCCTTCTCCACATCCGCGCGGTCGTCATCGTCGTCGTCGGCGTCGTCGCTGAACAGCGAAGAGACGGAGCGGTCCGAGGAGGAGCGCAAGCGGCGCAACCGGGTGTACGCGAAGCGGTCGCGCGACCTCAAGAACCTCAAGTACCGCGAGGCGGTGGACCTCAACAAGGACCTGCAGCTGCGCATCAAGGCGCTGCAGGAGGCGAACCAGAAGCTCAAGCTGCGCAACCAGTCGCTCGAGTACGAGGTCAAGCAGTACAGGCACAAGTCGCTGGCGCTGGAAACGGACCCGCGGTGGCAGGCAAGCCAGATCAAAAGCGAAGACATGAGGTAGTCAGATTTGAAGACGAAAGAAAGAGAAGGTTGACTCTTCTTTGCCAATCTTGCTATTCTAGCCAAGTGTATATTTATGATATTTATGAGGTCTTAATGAAATTCAATGATGTGAAAGTAAAGGCGTAATACTGTATACCCGTTCATACTTGTAATCTGATCATTAATGAAATGCTTGATGACTGGTGTTCAGGTAGTTGAATGTTGTTCCAACATTGTGATCCTTAGTGCCAAGTGCTTGAGCTTGAAAAAGGGGCATACTTTGCCGGACGCAAAGCAACTCTTGACGAGCCCGCACTCCAGTGCTTGGTTGAGATATCACCCTGCAATGCTCGATTGGTACATGGAATCGATGCAAGAGAGCATGCACGATAGTATACTGCAGACATCTGGAGGCGCAGGCGCAGGCGCGGGCATTTACATACTGCACAGAGTACATAGTATGGCGGTGAGACCATGTCGCGAATGGTTAATGAGGGCTGTGTACTGTACACACCATTCAGTGCTGAGAGTACGTACGTCGACTGCACCGTGGGGGCTCTAGCTCGAGTGGCAGCCAATTACTGTGTGCCTGTATCAGCGTGTACAGTGATTAACACCGTGTATGTAGTGTGTAGTTCAGTATGTATACAGGCCTCAGGAGGCGCGGGCGATGCTGCTAGTACTATGGGGTTGAGCTTAGGATTTAGCTGACGTCAGACACCTTGCACACCATAACTCGAGACATGTTAACTGTACTTGATTAGATTTACTGATGAAAGAGCTGCCGAAACATTGAAGTTAGCACCCATGGATGGACTGCTCATGAGCACAAAGGAAGGCCAGGTCGACATGGATCAATTGGTTGACTGATCAGTGCTTGAATAACAAACTGAAAAATGTTGATTCATTCCAGATGTTCCAAATGTTATCATATGTGGCCCCAGAGATTGATGCATCTCTACATGAATTCAAATTTACATGGGCATTAATTATTGGCGCCGAAACAGCTGAGCTTTGTCCAGGCCAGCACTCCTTCTACAGACACAGACGGAGCTAGCTCCAGCCGCGGATGAATCCATCATGTAGTTTGCCTCCGGGCCCAAGGCCTTCTAGTTCAGAATAGGAACATGTTCGACTCAAGTCCGGACTCCATCCCATCGATCCCATCCCAGGCGCCGGCCTACGAAGCTGGAACCTTAACGCCAGCCTCGCTACAAAGCCCGCGGTTCTCACAAGCCGTGACCCTAATCACTAGCCACATAGAGATCTCGACCAGACATCAATGTCGACGTACATGCATGTCGTTGCGTATGTACACAAGTCCGGCACTGTGCGTGTGCTGTACACATACGCAGCGGCCAAGTCACTGCTATTGATAGCGCAGACGATACCAGCGCTCTTAAGCTATAGGCTTCTATACGGATATCCCTTTCGACGCACAAGCCTGGCATACATATTGATGGCGCCGGCCGGCTTAACGGTACTGATGATCGATTCATTAATCATGCTCAACGTTACCCAAAGCGGTATCAGTACGGAGAAAAGAGTGCACACTACTTTACTACACCTGAGCTCAAGTGCTGGAAGTAATGATAACAGGCTACTTGGCTAGCTAGCTAGCTAGCTATGTACTGTACATAGCCTTGGACTTGTTCTAGGATCCACGTAGACAGCACTTGAGTCTCGATATCTATCCGGGTCCGGATCCTTGTTTAATTGTGTGCTGATGAACATGCATGCGTGCGTTTTCCCTTTTTTTTTTTTCTTTTGCAAGCACCAGTTGACTTGAGCACTTGTGTGCTGTTACTCTTACCTTTGTCTGACTGCTGCTTCGACTACTCCTTATAAGGCTATATATACCATGAATACATGTAGCTATGTAGCTTAGTAGTCCAATTTGTAATACGACCGGCCGGTAGCCATTGTATACATGAATGATACTCAGCGCGCGTTCAAATGTTCCGAATTAATGTCGTCCAAGCCGCGGCTGGCCTGACGTTATAAGCTAGCTAGCTATTGATAGCCGTAAAGAGGCGTTCCAAATGCCATATGAGTGCTAGCGCTACGATTGATTGTCCTCAAGTGCTTCCTGGAACGATCATGTTCACATGTTTACTAGTCACGTCGCACGTATACGAAGCAGGTTCACTTGGCCAGTCAAATCAATCATGGGCTAGCACCAGTGGCTGGCCAACTTGAAGTAGTAGTAGTCGAGTAAAGTTTTGTTCTGGTTACTATTTAGTTTGATTTTATTTTTTTGTATATTTTTTGTTTTTGATTTTTTGATTTTTTGATTTTTATTTCTTGTCTTTTTATTTTTTGTCTTAATTAATTTTTGTGATTTTTTTTGGTTTTATTTTTGTGTGTGGGTCGAAGTCAGATTCAAGCCGTGGCCCTGAATTTTCAACCAATAAGAACGCCCAAAAAAGCGTGTCGACCATGCACGCTGCATACTTGCTGGGCGGACGTCGACCAGCACTAGTCCAGTCACTGTGACACACGCTTGTGCACTCACTCTTTTTGTTCAATTTATTCTAAGCTTGTTATTATCATTGATTAACTCCGGGTACTATCTTTAGCTAGCGCTTGTTATATGTTCCTATTGGAATGAGCTCGAGCGATCGATCGCAAGTTGTACCAGAAAATTGCCTGTTATACACGTAGCTTGCCTTGACTTTCCTTGACTTTCCTTGACTTTCCTTGGATTTACCAAGTTTGGCCTCTTGTTCTTTTTTCAGCCGCCAGCTGGCTAGCTACGTAGAGTACATGTATACTTCATGTAGTACAGCAGATAGTTGGATGTTGGCATGTGGACCTCGTATTTCTTTGAATTATAATAGCGTTCAAAATGTTGGAACCAGCCAGAAATAACATGCGTGCACTTGAGAATCAGATGAGACAACGTTTGAAGTGAGAGCTCTAGCTATTGCAAAATAAAATTTAGTGGAACATTCTTTTGTTTGTTTTTCGTTTTTATTTGTTGACCGGATTTAGGCAGTTAAACGGATCAATCAATCATTGTGCAATTAATCAATAATTATTTATCTCGAAATTCTTGATCAGCCTCGATATCTATAGTTATTTATCCGGAATTAGAAAATCAGATGTGAATCAAAAAGAAGCTCTGGTGCTGTTATTCCAGTTCCACTTGGATATCTAGTGCACGGCTTGCGGGACTCACCTCGCATTCTTTTTTTTTTGTTCATCAGTAGGTTCTTTTCTAAGCCCAAGCACTAGATTAACATCAACTAACTACGCTTACCTTTGGGCAGCGAAGCAGGTAACATCTATGTAACGTTATGTGGTTCGAAGAGGCAGTGCACACAAGTACGTGTATACCGTCAGGTAAATCTGATGTCTGATGGCGGCGGTCTTCTGGAATGAAGGGTACATACGCAAAGAATGAATAGGGATGCTTGCATAAAACAAGTGCTTGAAAATGGCAAGTGCTGAGTTTGGGGGCCACTACAGGATTTAGTACCTTTTTCTACTGTCTACTTGGATTGCTGTAATGGCCTTGTGTGTACTCGTAACTCTAGCGCTTGTACAAATAAGAGCGAACTCGAAAATCCAAAGTTGGTAAAGCAAGTACAATTAATATTTGTCGTGAAGTTGTGATTGTAGGATTAGGAGGGCTTGTTGATATAATTACAACACTGTTCGTATGGAGTCTATGCCACAGGCCTGTACAAAATGGAGACCACCCCCTTTTCAAAATATAAACTTTAACGAACGCCTCAATAACTGTTTTGTTCCACCTAGAACAATATCCATGTTTGTGAGGATAACTTGGATTAGTACGGGGAGCGATAGGTCGCAACATCGAGCTTGTAGCCATCAATAAATCACATTGTATCTCAGCACCTTTATAGCTACCAGCTTATTTTACAAGAGAACTAATCGTCTTCTGTGTATGTTTCCACTTCCCTTGCTTCAGAATGTACTTAGTAACTGAATAACATACGTATAGACTTGATTAAATGAGTTCGAAACGTTAATTGAGTTTTGGTGATGCGCAGAAAGGCTGGTACAAGCTGAATAGCACTTGGAATCCCTCCCCAAATGGCCAAGCTGGCGTAGTAAATTTTGAATACTCGACAAGACACTTGCTCTTTTAAGTAAAAAAAAAATTTAGTTATGAAGCACAGGCAACTGATAATTATCAGATTTCGTATACAAGAAGCGCTGCTGTCATTTTTATTGTTTTTTCTAGCGTTCTTACTCACGATTACTTTCCAAGGATACTGCATTATCACGGAGTATTAGTGTAGAAGAAACTTCACGAGAAAAGTTTGGAGGGCTATGACCGAGAGCAAGAAAGCGTGAGCTATTACATACTGAGGCCACACAATGTCGTACTGCTGAACAGCATGTCAGGAAATTCTGCGAATTTACAATTCAAACGATCGCGACACAAAAGGATGAGTCAAGGGTTCGATGGAACTCTCCTTTAAAGATTGAAAAAGCTGCAGTGCTGTTTAAACAACTCAAGTTTAAAAAACGACGAAAGACGATAGGCGAAAAAAAAAGACGGTATAATCCTTCATACAGCTATGGCGAAGCTAACATGTAAGATGGAATACAAATTGCAGGCCATTGAAAGTAGCACAAAGTGTTGAAAATTAGGCCTTGGATAAAGACAGCATGGCCAGCGAGTTGCCTTTAATTAAGTGAGAAAGGTAATAAAAACAATGAAAGCGTCAGAGCGCTGTCGTTTAACGTATGCGTCTTTGAACGAACTTGAGTAATAACTAGATGCTGTAAGATATCAATGTGCGCCTCATAGAGCAAAAGTGCTAGTCCAAGTAAAACAAATAATCCATTACTTGGATTCATATATTTTTCTCTTGGAATAGGGATTTTGGCGTACTTGAGAAAGACGAATAACTTATAAATCCGCTGTGGTTTTTATATCTGAGTCTACCATATCCACCATATACTCAATAACAATGGAGAAAAAAACTTTTAAGAGACACAAAAGGATTTGGAGTTGTGCTCAACCTATATAGTCATGATATTGGATCTTAAGAGTGTCTGAGTCTGACGTCTGAGCCTGACTAGGCTGCGATGTTACGTGTCCTACAAACTACTAGCATACCTGGCAAAGTGCACTGGAGTAGATCTTGGCCATTGGCTTTGTTTCCACCTTTAACAACAACCTAGCATCTAGAATGAATCAAGATCCACACCTGCCTCTTCAACGCTCGGCGTCTTCATGCTCATAGTGGTTGACGATGATTTTGGCGCTCTTCAATTCAAACTGCATGCGCGCGGTAGACGGCAAAAAAGCCCTAACTGGACGTCCTGCCCTTGCCCTGCTCCTCCCTCCGAGTTATTACCGTGAATTTTCGCGCTTTTCGGCGGATGCGTTTAGAATTGGCAGCGCGATGATTGGACACGAATCGCCGTTTTCGTGCCACAAAAAGCTCGTGCCTGTATTCGCCAATGAGCATAATTTGTGCCCGACATTATAAAATTTGTGCATTTCATTGGGCGGGAGGGCATGTGTGTAGCGAAAGAAGCGAGAAGGGCCCTTCCGCTCTCACTTTCGTTCTCACTCCACAATTTGTGTATCTCCAAGCTCTCGGATCCTGAAACTCTTTTTTTTCCTTCTCCTTTTTTTCTTTTCTTTCTTGGCTCTTCTTCCTCGAGGAAGTCTCTGCAAAAAAAAAATTTTTTTGGCCCTTCACTCTCCAATCGTGCGTTAAAGGCCTCCAAGCCTGCCAATGTCTGACGACTCCAACGACTATACCCAGGATAATTACATGCAAACCATGCTAGGACCCCCCGAACAGCGCGAAGAACGAATAGAACGGCTGTTTGAGGCGTTGGACAGCCACAAGACAGGAAAGGTCGACGCAGATTCTCTCTTCGATTCGTTCAGAGAGCAGTACAACCCAGACGCGTCCAATGAGTACCCAGATCACCGGCATCTCGACCACATCATTTCCACAATAGCAAAAACCAACTCCGACTTTGTATCCTTTGACGACTTCAAACAATTCATGACGCTCACGGAGAAGCAAAAGGCAATATCGTTCAAAAACCTAGATACGAAGCGTGATGGGGTGCTGGATCTCGACGAGATACTCGATGGCCTCGAAAACATTGGACTAGACGTTGATCTGGAACGAGCAGAAATGTTCTTCAACATTATAGATATCGACGGGGACGGATTCATTTCCTACGACGAGTGGTCGAGGTTTCTGCTCTTCGTTCCAGCCGAAAACAATATCCCCTTACGGGCCGCCTATGATTTCTTCATCGAAGAGCTCGACCTTTCTTCAGAAGGCGACTTCTTCCTCAGCAGTGAGACTCTTAACGGCATGGGCTACTTCCTGGCTGGCGGGTTTGCTGGAGTCATTTCACGAACTGCCACCGCTCCATTTGACCGGCTCAAGGTCTACCTGATTGCACAATCCGGCACTCCTCTTAAAAAAGCGGCCACCGCAACAGCATCATCCGTAGCATCATCAGCAGCATCGTCAGCAGCATCGACCTCCACGAAATCGGTCTCTGAAGCCATTGCAAAATCCACGTCCAGTCCGCTAGTCCGCGCCATCAAGCATATCTGGGCACAAGGCGGGGTAAGATCCTTTTTTGTGGGAAACGGCCTAAACGTGATTAAAGTTTTCCCCGAGTCGGCCATGAAGTTTGGATCATTTGAAACGGCAAAACGGTTTTTCGCTCGACTCGAGGGCGTGGAAGACACCGCCGACATCTCGCGTGGCTCCACGTTCCTGGCCGGTGGGTTTGGAGGTGTCGTGGCACAGTTCACAGTCTACCCAATAGACACGCTCAAATTCAGGATACAGTGCGAGGCGCTCTCTGCACCACAAAAGGGCAACGATCTCATCTTTAGAACGGCAAAGCAAATGTGGCAGGAAGCCGGCCCTCGCATGTTCTACAGAGGCATAGGCGTCGGCGTGCTAGGAATCTTCCCGTTCGCGGCCCTCGATCTCGGCACCTTTTCGGCAATGAAGCGGGCGTATCTAAAGCGCGAGTCCAAGATCCAAGGAGTCGAAGAGTCAGAGGTCAAGCTAGGGAACTTGGTAGTGCTGTCAATGGGCGCAAGCAGTGGTTGTGCAGCAGCATCGCTGGTCTACCCCATCAACCTTCTGCGTACGCGGCTGCAGGCGCAGGGCACACATGCCCATCCTTACAGATATACAGGCATCATGGATGCGTATCAAAAAACCGTGACGCGCGATGGATATAGAGGACTGTGGAGAGGACTGCTACCAAACTTGGCAAAGGTGGGACCCGCCGTTAGCATTAGTTATTTAATTTACGAAAATTCAAAGGCGCTACTGGGCCTTACTTAGCATATAATTACAAACAATGAATATTCATCTAGACTCAACCACTGCCACTTGTGGAGGCTGTAGCGGCAGACGACTCGCTGCTCGGATCAAAATCTTTCAGCGCCTGCGTCTCTTGGTAGAAAAAGTTAAAAGCAAGAGGGCCGATATTGGCATACCGAATGGGGAGTACCCTGACACCGTGGATATTATGGAGGTTCGGTGTTCCTGCAGCGACGGTGCGGCCCTCTGTTGAAATCCAAGGAAAGTCCGGCTGAACAAGTTAGCATTCTCACGTTTTTTTTTGCTTATACATACAGAGGCAACCGGGCTGGTGCCATTCAGTAAATCCGCACCAACATCAATGGTCAGTGTGAATGAACAGTCTTCCGGTAGGTTTCGGAAATAGCTGTGCTCAGGAGATACCATTAGAGATGTTAGATACGTCACCATGGACCTGTACTCTTGCTTGAGGTCCCCCCATTTCAACGAGAGATCTGCAATGGGGAGCTTTCTCTGCGACCGTCTAACGTGTCTCGGAAACCCAGAGACATCCAGCGAGTACTTTTCCAAAGGCTCGTCTTCTGGGCCCAGAATCAAAATCGAGATTTCGGAAATCGGAAACTAACGTCATTAGATTCTCAAAACCACCCTTCAATAAGCATTGGCAATTCATGATAAACATACGCAATCCATGTTCTCGATGCAAGACCCCACCATTTCTTGAATCCATTCGCACACCTCGGGATGACGGCTCTGGTGCACAGCAATGTCGTAGAACTGGACCAGCTCAAAGGAATCGTCAGGGTACACCTCCCGGTAAAACAGAATGGAGTGCGTCAGAACGAGCAGAAACTGGTGGAACGAGTCGAGAAGCTCCTGGTACGTGATCTGCGTGGTAGTCCCTTCAACCATGGCGTGAAATTGGGAGTTGTTGTATCTATAGTGTTTACAAAAGAGAAGAGAGAGAGAGAAGAGAAAGAGAAATAGAGCGAGACAGGAAAGAAGAGTTGCAGCTCTCAAAACTGACTACAACAGATGTCATGATAAATAAAACATACATGGAATGGTTCATAGCAAGAGTGATTACATACATACAATGGGTTATGGTGGATAAATATATTAGGCAAAGGTGATGCGCGCAAACTTGGTCAGCACGTTCAGAATCTCTATATGCTCGTCGCTTCCGTCAGTGAGCCTCTTTTCAGCCTCAGAGAGCATCCAGCTAATGGAGTTCTTCTGCTCTCCGCTGTAGTTGTCGTCGAGAAGGAGCCGATCATGGAGTTGCGTCAAGATCTGTGTCGCGCTCCATCCCGCGAGCATCACATCCTCCACGGTGCTCATGAGACCCTTGAACACCGAGTTTCCAAAAGACGCCTTACTGTTTTTGGACTGGCATGCTGAAATCAGGGACTCAATCACGTCCTCAGGGACCATTCCGGCGATTTCTTGCACCATGGAGACAGTGATGGTGCCTAGCTCTGACGCAGAATCAGGCTCGGCGTCCGTCATGACAGTGTCCTCGTCGCCCTCCCCCTCCTGCTTCTCAACAATAGGCTTTCCAGCAAGCTTAGAGGCGGACTGAAGGAAAGTAATGGCCTTTCTCAAATCTCCCTCTGCAGACTTGAGCAGCACCTCCAATACGCCATCCTCATACTGCACCTTTTCTTGTTCCGCAATGTATTTCAATCTTTCCAGGGCGTTTGTTTCATCCAGTGGCCGGAATCTGAACTTTGCGCAACGCGACGCCAGCGGATCAATGATCCTCGTCACATAATTACAGATCAAGCAGAATCTTGTCGTATTGGAGTATGTCTCCATAGTCCTTCGCAAAGCCGATTGCGCATCACTTGTCATAGAGTCGGCCTCGTCAAGGATAACAATTTTGAATGGTGGGCACGGATGGTCCTTTTTGGCAGCTAATGTTGGGGCTGAAACAACTACGCGAGCAAAGTTCTTGACTTTCTCACGCACAATGCTGATTCCACGCTCGTCCGAGGCGTTGAGTTCAAGAATTCGACTCTTGATCATTTCAGGTCTAGTCGATTAGCATAAATGAAATTTTGTATGGGAGCGCGCTCCAAGGCTTGCAAAATCTTCATTTTGTATCCTCTTCCTCCTTCTAAGACTCGTCTTTCCATCACAACTCGAGGGAGAGAGGAATATAAATACATACCCATAGAGCTCCTTGGCGAGTGCTAGAATGGTTGACGTCTTGCCAGTTCCTGGAGGTCCATAAAACAGCATATGAGGAAGCTAATTATTAGTAGAGCAACTTGGTAAAGCCATATACATACATTGTTAGACTGAATTGTACGCGTCAGAACATTGACGGCATGATCCTGGGCAGAAACTTCGCTCAAGGTTTTTGGACGGCTTACAATGTTAGTTTCAGTAGGGCAATATTGAAATGCGAACACACGTACTATTTCTCAACCCAGGGCTGCATCGCTGGGGCAGCAGTACCTGATTTCTTAGCTGACGCGTTCTCGCGACGCGCTTTCATATCAAAGAATGACATTGTATCTGCTCTCTTGTCGTCAATTGTACGGTATTGGTGTTTTGAAGGGTGGTAAAAAAAAATTTAATTGGAAGGTTAAAATTTAGGGTAACGCGAAAAAAAACACATCAACACGTTAACCAGAAGCAGGATAAATTCATTTAAACAATTTAGCAAATTCTAATAAATACATTTTTCTATTTCAAAAAAAAAATTGTTTATGAATCTAGTTATTTTTCCATTTGCCATGAGCCATGTAGTCTTCGTAAAGAGTTTTAAAGTACGGACGCGAGTTCGCGTCAAGTAGGAAGTTTGTGTTGCGCAGACGATCTTCGCCCAGCACATCAAACACGAGATAGAACCCTGGCGTCAGTGCCTTTTTGATTGAGCCTGAGAAACCTGTTTGTAGCGTCAGGCGCACGTAGTTGATTAATAGAATGCCAATAAACTTGGAGACCTGGTGTTTGGCAACGTTAGCAGCAGAAGTCAAATTAGCTTTGCCGCTTCGCTCGCGGATGGCTTGGATGGGCGGCGAGCAAAGATTTTCAAGGAGACGTGAGTATGCAACAGCAGACTTTTCAGATAATTGGTGCTCGCAAGCAACAGAAAGGCTCTTGGGGATACGGGAAAACCGGGTACTCGCCAGGGCGTGTCTAGGAATTGCAAGAGCCGTTAGCAATGCTGAAAAGACTTTTGTGAGGAGGTAGTATCTGCCATTCAGACGGTGTCGATGGAAGAGTAGAATAGATGACAGCACATGAGTGAGAGCTGCAAATACATCGTCCTGATTACCACCCACCTCAACCTCAGGGCCTTCAAGTGAGATTTCTGTGACTGTAGAAATGATGAGCTCCAAAGCATATTGAGTAATGATCCAAGTCCTATCCTTCAGCAGGAGATCCACCAAATCGAGGAACGAAAGTAACGATTTGGCATCTAGAGATTTACTGTGCACAAGGGTGAGACTGATGAGGCGAATGAAATGCTCTACTGAGTGAGCATGGTTTTTGTGACTAGCAGCAGATGCAAACAGTTTCACGACCTTAAAGTAAGCAGAAGGTGACAGTGTACCTTCAAAGCAGTCAGACACAGTCGCCGCAAGAAACGAAACAAACTGGGGCTCTTCCAGTTCAGATAGTTTATTGAGTAGCTCCAATTCTTCCACCTGGACATCATTTTCGCTTAGAATAGCATACAACGCAACAACGGTTTCCACTTCAATTGTACTCACGCTAGTACGGACGAGCACCTGGAAAGTGTGAATTAAGATCTGGCGGCTATGAATATCGGACTTGTTATTCATCAAATTCTGAATGGCGTGAACGGCATATCCACCAAGAATTGCATGAAGATTGGGTGAAGTGATGAGTTTATCATTGATCGATGAGATACTGTTCAGGTTGCGCAGAATCAATAATGACTGAGACAAACTGTCTGAAATGTCCGACTTGGCAATTTCTAGTTGGCTTAGCAAGACTTTTATCAAAAGCTCACCCAATCCAGATTCAGTAATCAGCTCAATTGGAGCTGTCGTAGCGACTAGACAAGAAAAGTCTAGTTTTCTTCGTTTGGAGGTACTTAAAGACTTGCTTGCTTTCAATTTCTCTAGGAACGACTTTTCGTGTTCAATAAGATTCTTGAGATAGTTGGCGCAAGTATCTTGAGACAAGCGATTGGTTGAATGATAGCTGATGATACTCTCGCAAGCATTTCTTGTACTGGCCTCTAGCGGTTCATTTTCAGACTTGCCAAGAGATGTAAAGTAGTCACGCAAGAGGTTTGGTTTGGTTTCAAAGTCGGTAGACACTGTTGGGTGCTCTAAAAACTTGTTAATTGCAGTTCTAATGTATACCTGCCTCTCGATATCGCTTGCGTCATCAAATGGAAAGCTGGTAAGAATGTTTAGAATTTTAACGCGGTTTTCTCTCCAAACGATTTCCATTGGCATGGTGCTAAGAACCTTCAATCTCAAAAGACCGAAATCACTTTCACTGGCTGCAATTTGAGAAACTACAATTTTAGAAATGTTCTTTTGCTCATAGAAGACTTCGTTCTCGCAGAGTTTGTTAAAGGAGTTCTCGTACAAGGCGAACAGACCAACAAGACGCTCTCTGTTCTCCTGATCAAAAGCACTATTGGCAACTAGTAGCCATCTCTGGTTGATGACCTCTAAGAATGCTTCAGGATTAGTAGCCGTTTTACCAATATACTTGAGTATCTTCTTAACAATACTGTCAAACTTCTCAACCTCTGTGAACTCGCGGATTCGGAATACTACTTGCATCACGTAAAGGCAAAGTTCATCACTTTTCTTCTCTTCCAGACCGTACTTGATTTGCCTGGCGTGTTTGAGAATACCCTTTGACGAATGCCGAACAATAGAACCATTGAGGCACAGGATAAGGTACTTCGTGCGCCAGAATAGCTCAGAGGTTGCATGAGAAGTGGAGTCAAGAATTGCAAATAAGGATTCGTGGAGGACAGCCGCAGGAGGGGAAAGTTGAAGAAAGAAACTCATAACGACGGCGATGATAGGTGTGTAGATTTGGGAAGCCGACTCACTACCCTTGTCGCTAATAGACTTGACAAGTTGGTTTAGTAGGCCTTTCATTTGATGGGTTGAAAGCGACTTTATATGAACAGCAAGACAATTTAGCACAGCATCGCTGCACCAAGCATAGCTGTTCTTGATGTGTTTCTTCCAACTAAGAATAAATGTAGTCAATTCTCTGGCCTCAGCGAAATACTTGATGAAAGCTTGAGAAAATGAAATGAATCCATCACTGATCAAAGAGTTTTTCGAAAGGATTTTGGTAGCTCTGTCTTCTTCTGTAATTACCGCCGAATCCAATTCCAGGGCGCTCTCTAAAAATTCCCAATCCAGTTCTTGATTCTCGAGAGCCTTGTCAACAAGAGCAGCCAGAGATTCTGTGCTAATCTTGATTTGGTGCTCGCCAGATATCCTAATCAACTGTTTTGTGCTTTCGGGGTATATTTGTGTGAGGCTGAAGAAGGCGCCAGGCGCCTTTTTCGGTGCCTTTTCACAAATTATTGAATAGATATGAAGAGCGGCTTGGGTAAGAGTTTCATTACTGGCATTCTTCAAAGCTGCGTTTTCGGGTGAAATGGTGTTAAAATCTGTATCAGCCGCGTTTTCTTTTTCGTAGAGCAGTACTGAAGTGATGGATTTGATGATGTTATGGATAGACTCTGGTAGGCTGTAACCAAGAGCTAAAAATGCCGCTGGAAGACACTTCGAGTTGAAGATTGTGCACATGCCTTTTAGGTCACTCGTTCCGTAAAGAGTAGCTTGAAGAACGTTCGAAATTTCTTGTACAAAGTCGGAGGTACAAACATCGTCCAAAATCTCTTCATGGTTGACTTTCAGAAACTCAATAACCTTTAATAGACCAAAGAGAATATTATTGGCCGTATCTGAAGGAACGCGGAACCATAGGCCAGATGTACCCAAAGTTTTGATTGCTCTTCCAATGGCCATGATCAGTCTTCGCACTTGACCACCACTCTCTTTTAATTTGATAATTTCATCCAAGGTATTTGTTAGAATTGCGAGAAAGTTGTTGCTTAAATAGATCCTTGATAGCGTTTCTTGGTCCTCTTGTAGGCTGGACCAAACATCAGACAGCAGACCCCAGAACTCCGGATCGCATCTCACCGCAAAATTTTTCTTATCTCCAACAAAGTAAAACCACCATTCTAATATCACAGGCTCCTTCTGAGGCAGATAGATCTGAAGATCGCCTGAGCTCAAGGCCTTAGCGACGAGCAGGAGGTCTGCTGGCTTGCCTCCTTTAGATCTAAGGAACTTGGTGACTTTTTCCGAAGTGTCAAAGTCCAATAACTGAATATGTTAGAGTTTCTTCAAAACAAGAGCATTACACTTACATCCACCATCTCGAGAAACTGATCTATAGTT
This sequence comes from Geotrichum fermentans, assembly GCA_030564905.1. NCBI lineage: Eukaryota > Fungi > Ascomycota > Dipodascomycetes > Dipodascales > Dipodascaceae > Geotrichum > Geotrichum fermentans. The sequence continues at coordinate 13,996 of JAJMAG010000054.1, read as the reverse complement.
TCATAAAAATTCACAAACCAGTTTTTTTCAAGTTCTAAAATTTTTGATATGGGCCTTGTCGTTCACGTGACAGTTGGGAGAAAGTTCTAACAAAAAAGATTTTTGGGTGAAATTTTTTTTTTCTTTGATTCAACAGAAAAGCACAGTATGGCTAAAAGTAAAGACTCGAGGAAGGCTTATGCCGATACTTTCGACAAGGACGAGGAGGAACTTGCCCTCGAAAGAATTGTTTTTGGAGACTCTGAGGGATTTGAGTCCGGCCTGCGAGATCTAGACCTCGAGAATTTTTTGAACGAAGATCAGGGAGATGATGCAAGCGACGCTGAACCTTCTGATGACGACAAGAGCGAAAATGAAGAAGCAGACGTTGTGGGCCTAGATGACGCACAACTATTTTTTGTCGATGATGACGCAAAAATGTCTGACGCCAGTGAGGGCTCGTCTTCTGAGGAAGAATCTGAGGAGGATGCAGACGATATCCTTGATGTTAACGGAGGTCTTGCTGCATGGATCGATAGTGATGACGAGCGACTGGAGATTTCTTTGGCAGATAGCACGCGTTTGAGAAAACTTCGCCGAAACGCGAGAGAAGATGTTGTGTCTGGTAAGGACTATGTCAAGAGACTGAGGGCTCGTTTTGAAAAGATCTATCCCGTTCCACTGTGGGCTCAAGAAAAAGTTCCAGATCAAAATAGTGAAGACGAGATGGATGTTGACAGTGACGATGAGATTGCTTCTACTGATCCTCTTGCGAAACTTTTGCAGACCACGTCAAGATACATCTCTATGGCCAAATCACGCTTACTTCCCCAGGGCACTATCGATATCGACAGGCTTAAGGATGCCAACGAAAGCTTTCGCTCGAATGGCGCTATTCAATCTCTTCAATTCCACCCTACACATCCCATCCTTCTTACGACTGGATTTGACCAAACACTACGACTTTATCACATTGACGGGAAGAAGAACCCGTTAGCAACGTCATTACATATTCGCCGATCTCCCTTTAAAACGGCATTGTTTCATAGTGATGGAACCAGAATATTTGCAGGTGGTCGCCGCAAGCAAATGCATATCTGGAATATTGAAACAGGCTCTGTCACAAAGCTGTCGACACTCTATGGTCATGATCAGTTCCAACCCACCATGGAGCGGTTTACTTTATCACCTTGTGGAAGATTCATTGCCTTGTTTGGCAGTAAGGGCTGGATGAATATTCTTTCAGCTAGCAGTGGTCAGTGGATGGCAGGAGCCAAGGTTGAAGGTGAACTTGCTGATGCTGTCTGGTCAAAAGACGGAAATCTTCTTATGATTCTCAGTACCAGTGGAGAAGTCTGGGAGTGGGACAGCAAAACAAGAGTATTTATCGGTCGATGGCAAGACGAGGGCGCGGTCGGTGCCTGCACTATCGCATTAGGTGGGAAGGATAACAGATGGTGTGCTATTGGAAGTGAAAGCGGTATTGTCAATGTTTATGACCGTCATGGCCTACAAAATGGTGGTGCACCCTCTGGTCCTGAAGGAGAGGTTTTAACCTACAAGCCCCGAGCCACACTTGGCCAACTTACCACTGCTATTACATCTTTGGTGTTTTCTCCAGATGGGCAGATTCTCGCCATGGCTAGTAAAAACAAGCCGGACGCTCTGCGTCTGGTACATGTTCCGTCGTTCACGGTTTTCAAGAACTGGCCTACCCAGGTCACTCCTCTCGGTCGTGTGACGGCTCTAGGATTTACACCCGGTGGTGAGATGCTTTCTGTCGGAAATCTCGCTGGTAAGGCTAGACTTTGGAAGTTCAACCACTATACATAGAATTTTTATACACGCAGTTATTGTGCTAATATATGATTTGTTGCAAATTCGGTGGTTTGATGTGCTTTATGTGCTTTTTTTTACTAAAAGGGAAATAGAGTTGTTCCAGCGAAGTTTAGCACCCACCTGTCCTTTTGACTTTTTCTTCGCATCGAAAACTTGTTTCCTTCCCATCACCACCTCATAGCATTAAAATGACGTCTGTTCAAGTCGGGCCCCCCGATCTCAAAAACATCGATCCTTCGGCGCTTGCCATCGCCAGATTCCTCAGACACAACTCGCTACTTAAGCAACGCGAGGGAATCATGAGCGAGAAACGTCAACAATTTTTCAGAGGTAAAGCAAATCCCACGAGCTACGTGTGTGAACGTTAATTAACAAATTATTTTTTAGTGAAGCGAGCGATCCGAGCTCTCGAATCTGATGATTACAAGAAGGCCTATAAGAAGCCTAATTCGCGACTCCCACCAGTGAACGACAAAGCCGAAGCGCTGGCCGCTTTGAAACAACTCCCCCTTCACCGTCTTGCGTTCCAAGTTAACAAGATCGACACTGATGATGCAATCAAGGGTGGACTGAAGCCTAAAGCCGGTGTGCCATGCTTGCAAATCAGCCCTAATCAGCAGTTTGAGGACGACATGTACTTTTGCTGGTTCTACGAACCCGTCAGTATCATGACCTATTTATACGCCGTAGGCGCATTAGTGGTGATTTTTGCTGTAGTATTATTCCCTCTGTGGCCCTTGGCCATGCGCAAGGGGGTATGGTATCTGTCAATGGCGTTTTTGGGATTGATTGCTGCTTTTTTCGGTATTGCGTTGATTCGTCTTGTTTTGTTCTGCGCCACATATCTTGTGTTGAAGCCAGGTCTCTGGATTTTTCCCAACTTGTTTGAAGATGTTGGAGTGATTGAGAGTTTCATTCCCTTCTGGGCATGGAGTGGAGAAGACTCCATGAAAATTCACCGACCCAAGAAGAGGATTAGCAAAAAGAAGAAGGCTGCTAAACTCGAGAAGAAGCTCAAGCAAGAGGCTGAAGCTAAGGGCCAGGCGCAGAAGAGCACTAAAACCAAGGAACTGGAGAGCAAGCTAGAAAATGTCAACAAGAAAATGCGTGCTATTGCTGAGGAGCGCGCCAAACAAGGAAGACCTTTACAGCCTCCAGAAGTTCAGATGATAGGCCAGCAATTGCTTGCTCAAGAGCTGGGACCTGACTTTCAAGCTCAGTTGCAGGCCGCAGCCGCTGCTGCTGCTTCTGAGAAGAACTCGCATAACCATAGTCACGACGATGGTCACAGCCACAGTCATGGTGATGGCCACAGCCATAGTCATGACGCTCCTGTTTCCCGAATTGTTCAGCTGGAAGATGAAGAAGAAGAGTAAATAATAATAGTAAGATTTTTGACATTTAGAGCAAACTTCCCCGACCATAGGAATATGGTTCAGTGAATGCAGTATCGGAAGTAGAGGAAAGGATTTTATAGACAATCGGTGGTGGATCAAGATCATACCTTTTAGCTCTATTCCAGCGAGCCATGCGGGTCATACCTACTGTTGGTCCGTATTCGTAAGACATGTCAAAATGGAGGAGAATCTTTTCTGCAGCAGATATACCTGGTGCAAAGTGTGGCTCACTTATATGCTGCGTTTCAAGAATTCTGTCGTATTCTTGCAAATAGACATGGCCGTTGGGGTCAAACTTGGGTTTCTGGGGTGTTTCAGGCGGCGACATGGGCTGGACAACCGGCGGAGGCGTCTTCAGTCGGGGCTGAGATGTAGATGCTGCCTTGAATTGCAAGCTACTCTGGCCACTGGTTCCATATTTCGAAGGCGTCTTAGCGCCAGGTTTTCTTGGTGACTTCTTAGGGGAGTTTTGTGGTGTTCTCATTATGATTTGTGCTATGGTCGTTGATATAAAAGCTCAAGACTGAGTTATAAGAGTAAAGAGCAATCTTATAGCAGTTTTCAAATCTTATCTAAAAATCAATGGTAGCTAATTCAAAGCCATACAATTACACGTATTTGCTAAATTATGAAAATGGCTTACATTAAAAGTTCTAAGTTTGCACATGGTAAGCTGAGATTGTGCATACTATCTACGAGTCTTTACGATGGTGCTGCTACGCTTCAAGAATACTGCTGAGGTCAATGTGCTCGGGAATCGTCAAGTCCCTATGAGACCTAAAACCTAAGACTTGTGACTTATGACTTAAAGTCTCTCCAAACTTGGGTACCAACTCAGCCTGGACCAACGAAGTTACCAAAAAAAAAACATAACAGAAAAAGAAACAACGTAAATTTTCAACCTTCTAGCTATCTAAGTGCAAAATCTTGAAGGCCTGAATCAAGGTTTTACGGGTTTGGAAGCGATTTCTTGCCACCTTTTTTTACGAGTTGCTTAACCGTATAGGTTGAGCGCCTCTATTTTTCTGTTCTAATCAGCTAAAGTGGACGTGTGGCAGACCTTCATGAGGTGGACGTTCTCACTAAATACGTATAAAGCGAGAGCTGGTGTAGGCATAATCTTGGCCTACACCGCGTATGTCTCCTATGTACAGGTACGAACGTCCTACGAAATTTCGGAACGTGAGCGCAAGAAGCTGCACGACAGTGACATTGAAAAGTGAGCTATAACCAGGAGAAGTACGCACTATACTAACAAGTGAAGTTTACAAAACCACAGCTGGCCTTCAACACAGTTTAGACCGCTCATGATAGCAGGTAGATATCAGAACCCGTTTCCAGAGTACCGTTCTCAAACTATTTACGAGTTTTTGTACTGCAGAGTTTCAGAGCTCTTTCACGAACACCCACGTGGGGGTGTGCCGCTTGACATAAACGAAGTGAGGAAGCACCTTCCCTCCAGGCGCCCCGACTTTGAACTACTACTCCAAACCTCAAAGGACTATGCGCATCAAGGGAAGGAAGATTCAAGTGCAACTCTTGTTGGCTCTCTGAGTTCATCTAATGCTTCGAGCCCCGGCCCTGGTTCCCAGCCTGTAGAAATTGGCCCCGATGATTTCCTTCTCCCGCCAGTCAGAGATCGTCTGACGCTCACATGGCTGGGCCAGAGTTGTGCGTACGTTCAAATGGGAGGGTTGAACTTTTTGACTGATCCTTGTTTCGGAACCCACTTGGTCAGCTCCTACGCTGGACCCCGGCGCATTTCACCTTCGCCGTGCGAGCTTGCTGAGCTCCCTAAGATAGATATTGTGATGGTTTCACACGACCATCCAGACCATTTGGATCTTGAAGCAGCTAGGGAGATTGGAAATTCTGCCATGTGGATAGTAGGCCAAGGCGTTGGAAAGCACTTGGAGTCTGTTGGAATTGACAAAAGCAGTTTCCGTGAGATGTCGTGGTGGGAAAAGATTCCCGTACCAGGGACAGACCCCAAGGAAGGATGGGAAATCGCCTGTACCCCTGCCATGCATTGGTCTGGTAGAAAAATCGTGGATGCGAACAGTACGTTGTGGTGCTCGTTTCTAGTGCTAAGATTTGGGAAGCCGATTTTCTTCCATGCAGGCGATACTGGATATTCTTTTCCATTGTTTGAAGGTATCAAACGTGTATTCGGGTCAGGCTGTGCAGTAGCAATGGTTCCTTGCGGCGCCTACTTGCCCAGATGGCATTTAAGATCACAACACACCAACCCTCAGGAAGCTATACAGATCATGAAGGACCTGGGTGCACGCAAGTTGGTTGGTGTACATTGGGGCACGTTTGTGCTTAGTAACGAACACTTTTTAGAACCCAGAGACTTGCTCCATTCGCTTGCTGACAAGGAAAAGCGTGTACAGGACATCACCGCTCCCGAGTTTGGAAGGACCTTGGTATTCAATGTTGGTGATAGCGAGGAAAACAATCCTGAAGTTCGTGTAATTCGTGACGGCAAGGCGGTGCTTTTTGGATCTAATGTAAAATAAAAGATAACTCATCAATCATATTATATACAAGTTACTCATGAATAAACTATTTCTTGTAGGTTTCAAGCACCTGCTTGAACTTTTCAACCTCCTCTTCCTTGACCGCGTAGCAGTGCTTGGGCTCTGGAAACTCTCTATCACGCACTTCCTGAGCGTATTTTTCACAGGCTTTAGTATTGATTTCCAAGAAGTTCGAATACTTCTTCAGGAACTTTGGAGTAAAACCATCAAATCCACCCAGCATATCCAATTGGACAAGTACTTGACCAGAGGTTTCGGGGCCGGCCCCAATTCCAATGGTGGGGACTGAGAGTGCATTGGTGATGAGTCCAGCTATAGCAGGCGGAATGGCCTCAAGGACTATGCTAAAGCATCCTGATTCCTGCAGTGCCAGGGCATCCTGAAGAATCGATTCAGCACTAGCAGCTGTCTTACCTTGAACCTTAAACCCACCGAGGGAAACCTGTCGCTGTGGGGTAAGGCCAATATGGCCCATGACAGGGATACCTTTGGATGTGATGCGCTTAATTGTCTCGGCGTTCTCTACACCTCCTTCAATTTTGATGGCGTCAACCAATCCCCGTTTGACCATCTGAATGGCGGAGGCAAGAGCTTGTTCAGGTGAAATTTCGTACGATCCAAACGGCAGATCTGCAATAAGTAAAGCAGACTTTGTTCCACGGCGGGCCGCCCTTGCATGATGAATCATGTCCTATAAAATTAGCATTTAACAAACACCGAAAAAAAGAGATTCCATACTTACGTCTAACTCGATCTCGTTGGTGTTTTCATAGCCTAGGGCCACCATGGAAAGCGAATCGCCGACTAGGATCATATCGACCCCGCTTGCATCAGCGATCTTAGCAGAAATGTAGTCATGAGCGGTCAGCACAGCTATAGGAACCTTCTTCTTCCAAAGCTTCTTGATATCGAGTAGAGTGACTGGTGGTCGGGCGTTTGCCTTACTCGCGGCGGCTGGATCGGAGTAGTGAGATTGCAAGGGTTGAGTCATATGGTAAGCACGCACACCGCTGGACTGGCGCGCTGCGCACAGAACGAAACGTCGTGAAGTGGCACAGACAGAAGGAACAAATGAAGAAAGTCTATTCATTGCTACTGAAGATGTTGGAGAGTGAGAGGATTTCAAGGAGAATGGCGGGGACGGGCCTCGTTTTGATGTGGAAAATTTATTAGAATACACACAAATAGCCGAACCATGAATTTTACCGAATTCAACGTTGGCCATGCCGAGTGACTTCACTGAGGAGAACCTGACTCACTTCGGCGCCGGAGATTTCACTACACCATCCAAAACGAAGAAGCTAGGCGGTTCTTGCTCAGCGCGCCTAGAGGATCTATTAGTTTGCATGAATACTGCTGCCAAAACGCTGAGCTTACGATAGAATGGCTTCTGTGGCAGCTCTCAACACCAAATTAGAAAACGTAAAATATCTCGCTCCCACCAATTCTCGCAACAAACTACTTCGTCTCACTCTGGACACAAGGTAACTCATAGACTACAATTAGACCCACAAGAGGTCCCCAACTTCGCCATGTCCTCTTCAAAGATTCCTTTGGATCTTCCCAAGTCGCTGGATTTTGCGGATCTGCCGGAGTCAGTGCGCAACCCTGCTCTGAACGCAGTAACGTCTGAAATATATGACCCATGGCAGGGCAAATCTCATCAAGTCACTAGAAGCTCAAGCTCACACTCACCAATTAACTTAACTTCACCAGCTGCTTTAAGCTCCGCTTCTGGTATCATTAGCTCCGCGGCGGCTTCCGGTGTTGTTGATACTCACCTAAAAGATATGTTGCAGGCAAAAACCGCTTTAACGAACGGCCTGGACGGTACTATTGATGGAGAGTCCATATTGACTGACGAAACTCTATCCAGAGAAGAAAAGAGCACCCGACTGCAAAAGATCCTATTCACTGCGGCTGGCGATGGCGATACCGACACTGTGCGCCAGCTATTAGGGGGTGCTGCTAAGGATTACATAGACATCGACTCCAAAGATGATAGTGGAAGCACTGCTCTCATATACGCCAGCTGTTTTGGTAACGAAGATATTGTTCTGGAACTTCTGCGGTATGGAGCTTCAGTAGATAAGCCTGATCAGAGCGAATGGACAGCACTCATGTGGGCAATCAATAATCACCATACTGGAATAGTCGAACGATTGATGGAGCACGGAGCGTCTCTTACCCACAAAACTTCAACAGGCCGATCTGCCCAGGATTTCATTACACCCAACAGCGAAATCCATCTTTACATGAAAGCTCATGGATACATGGCTACTGAACACGAAGATTTTTACGACGACGGCTTAACTTCTTCAAGAGGATTTGGCGGGGAAGAGCCCGACCAACTCATGATGGAGAGTGCTTACAATCTTGACCTTCCCATGTCCCATCTTAGGATTGATGATGACGATATTGCCGGAATAGATCTTGCATTAGGCGATGACAGCGAACAAGATTTTCTCTGGGATCGGTGTTTGCCTGACCAAATGTTTGTTTTTAGTGAGAACGATATCCCGAAAATCCTAGACCTTGGCATCACCCACATGGAACCTAAACGCAGTGCAACACAAAAACCTATTCCGGCCAATCTCCTTTTTCTTAGTGCTAGGTATGCTCATTACTACGGCAGCGCAGAGATTTTAGACAGTCTGTTGATGCCTGCATTTCAACGCATTCGATCTTTGATTATGACCAAGAAGGAGGATATTGCGTTTCTCTCATTCTGGCTCTCCAATTGCACGCTTCTGCTGTACTACCTGAGAAAGGATATTGGCTTGCTACCTGCCTCAGTACAACATCAAGAAAAGCTAGCGGAGCTGATAACTGATATTACGGTTTTGATTTCGCAAGATGCGGAGCGACGTCTTGACCTAGTTCTGAACACATCTATCCTCGACTACCAAACTATCCCCGGACTAGATGAAATTCACTATCAAAGCGAATGGCGCATTTTTCGCAGTAACAAAAAACCCAAGAGTCATAAGGAAGAGATGGAAGAAATCTACCGTCCTCCTACGCCAAAACGGAAGATGCTTCCTTCGCCCCGAAATGTCACGTCCATCCTTTCGTCAGTCCTTTTTGTGATGGACTTGTACGAAGTTCATCCTATAATTGTCCAAGAGCTCATTTCACAGATATTTTACTGGCTTGGAACTGTTCTCTTCAACCGCGTCATGGCGAACCGCAAGTATCTCGCACGCAGCCGAGCCATGCAAATCAGACTCAACATTTCAGCGATTGAAGACTGGGCAAGGTCAAACAATCGCAAGCCTGATGATATTAAGGACGAGTTCCACACCGGTGGCGGGCGCCAGTATCCTTCTATTAGTGACCTATGTCGAAAGCACTTTACTCCATTAGTGGAACTCTTACAATGGCTGCAGTGCTTTACTGCTATTGGAAATGATCTAGCAAATGTTAGTGCAACGCTCCAACAGCTTAGCGCACTTAACTCAAATCAACTCCAGCATGTAGCTAACAAGTACAGAGCTGAGGTTGGCGAGAAGCCACTTTCCAAGGAATACAAATTGTATCTGTCACAGCTGAACGTCCATCACGCAAGGGAAAACAACTATTACTCCAACATCACTAATACCACAATTCATAATGTGATGAATGGAGAGGCTAAGAAGGAGGAAGTAACCCCTGCTCCTACTCCTTCTCCTGAAGCTGATGCTGATGTGCCCAAGGTTATTGAGCGTGAGGGTGCTGCAGAACCAGCTGCTGAAGTCAAAGAGGAACCTGCCGAACCTAAGACAGATGCAGAACAAGCCGCCGAACTAGCCGATACAGCAGTTCGGATCAAACCAAGCTCCACAATTGTCGCCTCCTCTCATATTTCCGAGGACGAAGATGAGGAACCTGAACTCTACCTCGACGCAAGTGTCGTCCTGCCGTTTGTCATCCCAACTCTCACTGAGATGATTATCACATGGGGGGCTGGCATTGGAGGCACTCAAAAAGAGCGTGCCAAAAAGTATGAACCGTCGCTCCCAACCGAGTTCCTTGACAAATTGGACCTGGTTGGAGGTGGAAATGCGGTCGAAGGTCAATACGAAGTGAATGTGAACCCCATTTTTGCTGATCTGAAGGTCCCCAAGCCGTCCGTGCACAAGTCCTGGGGCGATGAAGGTGTCGAAGATTCTTTGACGAACGACGAGTATCGCACAGTATGGTAAGCTGAAGGAGGTACATTGTATTTTATTTGCACGTGTGCACACTCGCGGTCTGTTTGGTAATCTTAAACTTTGCGTTTTTTTCTTGTATTAATTTTCTCTCGCATTCTCTTTTGTATCTCGTTCATATCAGTGCTAGATCTTAATTGACACTTAAACAAATATAGAGCTTTCGGATTAATCTAACATATTCCTTTTTCCGCACCTTTTTCTACGGCATAAGCCCTGCGAAATAATCAATATATAATTTCATCTACTGTATATTTCATACTAATAACTTATTATGGATTCTCTTCTACCTTAAGACAAATCCATCACGTCTCCAGAGGCCTTGATAACTCTATCGCCGCCAGACAGTTGGGCAGAACCCTCCTCGTTCACGTAGTAGTCCTGATTGTCCGACAGATACTGCACACTGCGGTCGGCATCGAGGAACAGTGAGTATGATCGTTTGATATCCTCAACTTCCACCACAGCAGAATTTCTCTTCGCGGCGATAAGATTAGAAACCGTGATTAAGTTAGAACTGTATCGTAAGCTGGTCTCCTGGCCCACGCGGGTCAAAATTGCAAGTGCATCGGCTGAAAGATCGACCTCCTCCTCTTGGGCGCGAATGCTTAAAATCTGTTTGACTTCCTGTTCGTTGTAAGGGCTAGTTGCAATGATGATTACGCGGTCGAGCAAATCCACTGGCAGCCCGTGTGGTGATTTGTAGTTTGTACCGCGAGTCCGTGAGACACCTCTGTTGGTGGCCATAATCACAATGGGAGCAAGGTCGTCCTCTAAAGCACGGTTGATATATGAAAAGCATTCAATATCAAGCATGTGCACTTCGTCGATAAAAAGCACACCCGGGATGATTTCAGCCTTGCCTTCTTCTTTCCATTCTCCAACCTTTGTATTAATCTGGTCTCGCACCTCTGAGCGAATTTCACCAGTATCACCGGAGAACAGAGCCAAGAAACCCTGGGTGCGAGAATTGATGACGTCAATCTCGTGTAGGGAGACGGTATGGACAATCTCGCGTCGGCGTTGAAGCTCTCCATCTGGGCACTGCACAAATTTTGTATCAGGTCCCATAGCATCGTAATCACGAGAGCGCGAGTATGATCGGCCCAACTTGGTGATTTTACCAGAAGCTTTGTCAAGCGAAATAACATCACCAGCTGTCACCTTTTCACGCGACAAACTATCAATCATTTTCGTACCTAGCTCATAGATAGTCTCCATATCAGTCGTTTTGATTGTGAGCTTTCCCTGCTTGTGGCCGCCCGTCAACGACCTGTCAATCTGAATTTCTACCACCTCGCCCTCTATAATTTCAGTCTCTTCTTTGATTCTAACACCAATTGATTTCCTGAATGCTTGTGTCAAAGCCTCGGTCTTGGATAGCTCCAGCGAGAAAACTTCAGAGGCGGCTAGCGATGTAAACGGTACATCAGAACCAAGCGACTGTGAAATACCCATGGCGATGGCGGTTTTTCCTGTTGACGGTGGGCCAGCGATGAGCACTGCGCGACCTGCAATTCGGCCTTCTTGAATCATTTGCAGTACGATGGCAGCAGCACGACGCGCTTTTACCTGACCGACCATTCCCTGTGAGTTTTCTCGCGGTTGAAGCTTGTTGTCAGCCTCCAGGCCAAGGCCAGTGATGTGCGAGTGTGCCGCAATTAGGCTGACTCCTCGGAGGTCCTTTTCTTGAGCAATTGTAGAAATCGAAGTCTGCATTGTTAGTCGACGTATAGAAACAGTGGAAGCTAGCCCTTGTACTCACCATTATTGTTGTGATTTGGAGTTGGTGATGAAATTTTTGGAATTTTTTCGGTTGGTGTTTGTGTTACCCTTACCCTAAACTCAAGTTTAGGACAATCTGGGATCGAAGGGCAGACAGTGTATGCACTCAAACTTTTGCATTTACTAACATTACACTGTGGAAGGTCATGCTAGCGAGCACGAAGAAGAGTAACAGGATTAGAGTATGTTTGGCGCCTTTTAGGTTACCTTAGTTTCGCGCAATAGTCTCATACTGTGCATCGTCGTCAGGATCTCTAGGCTGTCTGAAAACCTGGCAATATAAAAACCTTACCCAAGCTTTAACCTCACGTGCATACACTCTGAGGTCAGTATTTCCATCACCATCATGAGCTCGTCGACTTCTCCACGCGACATAAAAATCATTTTTAGAAAGAAAAGAGCATGCCCGACATACCAAAAGATAAACAATCTGATGCTGATCGACGTAAGGAACAAGCTCTAAAACTTTTGCACCTTGATGGACGTCTCCCTAAAACATATAGCTTCAATGAAAGAGTCCTTGAGAACACAAAGCGCCTCACCAAGATTGGACTCAGGGTCTGACCATGGATCTGACCAACGCTATAACAAACGCTATGCCCAAGGATCTGAATTATTATTTCAAGCACGAGCTGGGCGGAAGCGGCATCGCCATCCATGGAATGATCAGATGAAATACTTTCTGCTCGACGAGCTCATAAAGAGATCACCTGGCAGTAGCATCAAATCCTCAGTTTTTACGGAGATCAAGCTTGCATACCAGAAACAATTTATGGACAACACTGTCGACGAGATGATGCTGAGAAATCAATTATCAGCGCTCAAATCTGTTCACAAATTATATTACATACTTCGTAATATGTCTGGCGTGCGCTGTGATTGGCGCGGCAATCTCCTAGTATCAGAAGAAGAGTGGAGGAAATTCAAGAAAAGTAAGCCCAAATCTAATTACATGACTGTGGTAATTTAGGGCTCGAACGCTCGTGTTTCATTTAAATTTTTGAAAGAAATGAACCTGATTGTTCCGGATATAGGCCTTCGAACTGGCCCTCCTAATCAAAGCGAACGCAATTCAATGACAATGAACAGTTCTCCAGGAATTAATGAACGTGAACGGGATACACAAGGGAGAGAGGTCGCAGAACAACATAGAGAAGCTGGAGAGCATGAGGTCCAGGAGTTGGAGCCTGAAGCGCCATCAGATCCACAGCGACCTCCCTTGCAACAACAATCTCTAGCTATATCTGATTCCAGAGAAGCACCAGGAGGTCTTGTAATTCCCTGGGATAAGATCCAAAGTATTTTTGACACTATGACCAAGAGTTCGAATGTACGTCAGAGAACTGTAAAACTAGTCAATTCCATCGACAAACTCTCAATAGAAGAAAGAGACAAGCTGAACTATTGGTTATCTGAAAGGGAAGGCGTGTCAGAAATGCTTTGTGAGCTTGACCCTGCTGCGCTTTTGCGCAATATTGAAATGCTTCGCCCTAAGTGGGAAGAGTTTTGAATTATTTTACTCATAACGAGAATTTGCGCACCGATTTCACTGTTGATGACGTCTTGGTTGAGAGACACTACAACATCAGACATGAGGGAAGAGGTTCCTGCGGAAACGACCTCTGAAAATCTTCAAGTTGAAAGAGAAGAGAAGTCGAAGAGGTACAGCATTCTTGAGGACAAGTTTTCTCCTTGATCGTTTTGGGGGGAGGCCTCATGGTCAAGAGATGGGTGGGAACCTACAAGGCAATCATGCGTAGTCTGCGAGAGTTACAACGGCTTCCAATTTTAGAGGGATCCTTTGAAAAACAGATTCGAAAATGCCATCTATGTCACTTAGACCATCTGCGCCACTAAAAAACTCCGGTCCCCGGGAGATAAGCGTCTAAAGTTGATATATTAATTGAATAGTACTAGTAGTTTCCTTAAAATAGTTTTATTTGTGCCAAAAAATATGGTCTCTGGCGGGATCGAACCGCCGATCCTCGCGTTAACTGCTACAAGGAGTTGTTATATTAGCACGATGCCTTAACCAACTGGGCCAAGAGACCAATTTTCTGAAATTGTTGGAAATCGGCCTTGAACGATTTCCACTGGACGGAGAGCCGGGGATCGAGGGAAGCCAAGGGCCACGGGAGTGCCCGTGCCTTGCTGGACAATAATAAAATATAACTTAACTTTGTATTCGAGTTCCTATAAATTTCGTAGATAGTTTCTTGGGTAAATCCTTGTTGTCTTCTTCCTTAAGGGAAGAAGGCCTCTT
>JAJMAG010000053.1:0-89608 GCA_030564905.1 Geotrichum fermentans | reverse complement strand
TAGATGAGAGAGATCGTGAAAAATCGTCGACGACACTCTAGGTAAGATATCGATGAGATTGATATTTGTGATAATCTCTGTAAAATTTAAAATACAAAGAGAACTCAGCAGTGCCTAGAATGGATCTTCGTTTCAAATTTTACAAAATTCAAGAATAAAGAGACGTCCCCATGCAATCACACTTGCAAACTTATGACAATTGTATACACCACTCAGTTGACAGCGGATGATGGTATACACATACCAGTCAGCAAACTGTTTTTTGAAACAAAACAGCTCCTTAGACAGATGATTAAAAAAAAAAAAAGATTACTTTTCATTACTTGGCAAACTAAAAAAAAAAAAAACACAAGGGATTATACCGCCAAAATGACCAAAGACATGAATAAACGTTTAGACACCAAATGAACAACTAAAAAAATAAAAACAACAACAGTAACAAAGCAATAAATATAAAAGAGTCCCCCAGAACCAGCTCAGTGCAAAGTATAATCTTCCTCCTCTTGGATAGGTTCAAACAGAGTATCAAGTCCCGTGTCGCGGCTGGAACTTGTGACGGCCGTAGAGGGCGTGGTGGTCGTACTGGTGTTAGTGTCAAAGGTGATTTCGCTGTCATGCGATGCAGTGCTGGTGACAGATTCACTGGATGGCCACATTGACGAGGACGGGGCGGTCTGGTCGTTGCCAAGCATGGGGTCAGGACGCAAAGAAGTAGTCCCGTGCAACGACAGGTTCATGAAATTCGCAGACACTGGAGTCGTGCCGCCGGCGAGTCTTTGTGTGGCTACCGCAGCGGCAGATACGGCGTCGGCGGAAAGCTCTTCGTGAATGGTCTGGGTTGACAGGTCACCGCCCATCTGTTTCGCAAGCAAGTCGACAGGGTACCATCCATCGTTTGCAGGGGCAAGACCCGTAAAGGCCCCAGGCGGGGCAGCCGTAACCGCCGATTCACAAAACGCCGTAAATGGTCTCGTAAGGTCAAAGGAGTCAGGCGCAAGGCTCCAGTTCGAATTATGCGATACGGTGGCAGACATGGGAGTCGTGCGACCATGGGGGTCCATGGCCGAGAAGTCAAAAAAGATACCGGGGGCATTAGTGGTTGAAAATGAGCGGGCAGGTTGGGGGAACGACGGCACCAGAAAGGGCGCGCCCTCGGGATCGTTCAGCGTTATGGCGGGCTGGCCGAGAGAGCCAATGCGGGACTGAGAGCGGCGGCCAGCCAGGGGAGAGTTGTCATGCTCCTCTTTGATGTTGAGTCTGAAGCCCGAAGTGGAATCAAAAGCACTGCGAGGCGAGTGAACCTTTCTAAAAACAGTTCGTGCAGAGAAGTTATCCGTGACCATTTCAAATTCCCAAATCAGCACGGCATGCAAGGTATGGGAGCCAAGTCTTCGCGACGCAGGATCATCCTCATTACTATAGGCATATGCCAAACAGTGGAGCTCTTGGACCATTGTGATAGCCCCCACGGCACGAGAAGCTTCCTTTTGGGTATTGGCGCCTCCTTCATTGTTAATGCCCGAAATAAACGCGGCCCAAAAGTCAGAGGCAAAGGGCAGAGAAAGGGTTTCAGTGCGCTGGCCGAGGTTTTCCTGGGCGCGCACAGGCTCTACAAGAGTAAGAACCTCGTTGCCCAGAGTGTACACCTTAGTTATGCAATCCCACTGGTGGACGCGGGACTTGGTGGAGGAAGAAGAAGGTGAATCGCTGCTGGCAAGATTATGAATGTCAGGCGAAGCAATGAACTCCAGGTCCGATTTGAACATGCCGGCGTGGTATTCAGAGTTGGTGGGCAGCTGCAGCTTGACCTTGCCATAAATGACAGGGACAGAGCTAGGATAATCTTTAGACAGGCCCTTGTTGACAAGAGGGAACCGGTCCATTAATTTGGTAGACTGCTTTTGCTTGACGGGCGACTCAAGCTGGGGTCGGATGAGTTGTGAATAGACCCGGTTGACATGCGGGGAAGCGCCAGCCACGAACTCGTACATTGAGAAGTTGAGAGGCAAAAACACTTTTTCATCGCCGTAAGGGATGCGAACTGGCTTGCCGTTAGAGCCTACGCGCATTTTTTTGCCGGGCTCCATGAGATCAAACTGGTCATCGGGGGAAAACATGAAGACATCGGTGCGGGCCTGGTTGTGGCGACGTTCTTCCTGCTCACGTTTACCTGCCGAATTTTTGGAGAAAATTGGCGACACGACCGCGATCTTTGCCTGGCGCTCTGTCGGGGTTTCGTTGACGAGGTCCATGAATTCCGCATCGTCGCGGAGGAGATGCTTGAGCACTTGGATATGGGACGAGACTTGTTTGCGAGTACGCACCTTACCGGTCTTGCGCTGGATGTACTCTGAAATCAATTCGTTGCGGCCACATGGTCTGCCTTGCACGGTGATCTTGCGCCGACCGACATGGGGGATGCGCTTCAAAGCTTCCATGAAAGCTTCCTCGACATCAGGGCTCCAGATGGAAGCAGCGTCTGCAACATTGCACTCCTTCTTTTGACGTGATAGGTAATCGACATATGCTTGGGTTTCCTTGATGTGGGTGACGGGGGAACTGGTGTGGCTTCTCTCGAGGACAGGAGAGACCTTTGAGTGAGGGGCAATGGGCGTAGGGGACACAAGCACAGGAGTGTCTGTACTTCGAGGCGCGTTCCAAACAGGACCGCTCGATGGCCCTGTCAAGGGGGTGTTAATCAGGGTAGGGTTGGGCGTGTCACGTGCCAACCCTTGGCCAGGAGTGGGAGCCGCGTATGGCGTGTCAACTATGCCCATGGGAGGCGGTTGGAAGGTATGATGGGCTTTATTATCGGTGGGCGAGGAGTAGTAGACAAAGTTGGCGCCGAGCTGGATCTGCTGCTGCATGTTCTGTTGTTGAGTTTGGTGGAAGGCGAAGGCCTGGGGGTGCTCTTCTGTTTTAATGAGTTGCTTCTTGTCCTTTACTGCGTCCGAGTGGGATCGCTTGCGGGATTGCGAATCAGGCGGAGTTAGTTGGAACGCTGAAGGCAGGAGAGCTGGTTTGCTGTCCTGCTGGGGGGTGGGTTGTTGTGGAGCAGCGGGCTGAACATTTTGAACTGACGGATTCGAATGCTCGGCAAACGGGTTTTTCTGTTGCTTGGGGGTATAAGGAGTGGAGACTTCAAAGAATGACATGTTGATGAGATTAAACGTAATGAATGGATTAAAGCATTAAAGAGTGTGTGGTGATAAAAAAGAATGTAGAGAAGATCGCGCAGCGGCAAGGGAGCAACGAATGAAGGAACGTGAAGCAGTTGGTAGAGCGCAAAAATGAAGTGAATGAGAAAGAGAAAGAGAGAGGAAAGAGAAAAAGAGAAAGAGAAAAAGAAGCGAGGAGGTAGAGATTTATCTGTCGTTTACAAAAGCCATGTTGAGCCTGTGTAGGAGGTAAGAAGGGATTACGATTATGATGATCAAGGTGAAAATATCTGTGCCTAAACGATAAAATAAAAATATTAAAATAAGAAAATCACAAATACACAAAATTTACAAGCGAAAACGGTAAAGGGCCCTTTTCTTCGTGCATGCACACATTTGGTTGCTTCTTTCTAGACGTGAGCATGAAGCCCCTCCATTGATCGCTAGCTAGAGACCAGATTGAAATCACCAACCTCAGGCTTGCAAGTCTGTGTAGTCGGGGCGATGCCATTCAATTGCTCGGCTCTTGCCAAGATGCTTTTAATAATAGGAACTCAATACTTAGAGGCCTCCACAGTACCCCCATCAAGTGTGTTTGTTCATTTCATTTCATTTACTCAAGGAGAGACATGAAGAGAAGGTGGAAAAAAGAAATGTGATAATAATATTTCGATACTTGGACACGAAATTTTCGCGTCGTCGAGGAGAAGTTAACGAGACGCGTGTTGTCGCAGGAGTCAACTGGTTTCTTCAAACCTTCAACCAAGAGCTAACCTCGAACACCATGATACGAACAAGCTGGCTAATTACAAACAGCAGCTGGACATCCACGCCCTTGGGCTGATCATTGGCGATACCGGCCCACGCGGCATTCATATTGGATCCTGTTGCGGGGCGACAGCCTATGAAAACCCTCTTCAATTGCAACTCCTGCCTACCGCCTGTGCGTCCTGAGGCACCAAGGGCTGTCAGAAGCAACCGCGAACGAAGTTCTGTTGAAGACTCCAGTCGCGTTCTCTTGGCTTTGGGTGCCCAGCACATGGTCCGACGCGAGGACACACGAGGGCACCGCGTCTCCAGATTTCCGTTTCCGGAACAAGTAAAAATAGCAAAAATATTGTTCTTTTGTTTTTTTTTGGTTTTTAAGGTTGCAAACTTTGAAGTTAAATTTAATATTCTACACACGTACGCGCGCGTTATAAGCGCGGAGATGGAACTTTTTTCTTTTTCTTTTCTTTTTCCGTTTGGCGCTATAGCTAGTAGCTGCCGCGCGTAGAAAGATTTTCGCGTTGACCCTTTGCACGGCCGGGCAGTGAATACACACAACTATGAAGAGGCTCAAGGCGTAGGATACTAGTAGCAGAACACGCGACGTTTGGTTTACGCGACTCATAGCAGCTTGGAAAGCATTGGAGGCTCAAGGATTCGCATCACAAGTGACGCTCCTTTACTACATGTATGCAATTTCCAAAGACACTTGTCTGCGGCCCGCGATCAGGTTGTAAATAGCACCAATGCGGACGGCAGGGAGCGTAACGTTCAATATGTATTGTTCATTTTACTTGTTTGATCACTAAATCATGTTGGCAGTGTCCCTGGCTGGATAGAAACATCGACACTACGACCTCTGTAAGTACAACTCGTGTATACGCCTATATAACTAGCTTATAAGAATCCTTCAAAAATTTACATTAAAAGGGCTCTCATGAGGTGTTCCTTGTTCCTTGTGCATATCAACAGTTACCTCGATAGACATGCAGGCAGCTAGGCTAGCTATAATAAGTTCTGCAAATAAGTTCTGCATTCCTACGGAACTTGGGAATGAATCAAAGGAAACTAAGTTAGTCCTCTTTGTACGGCAAAGCAAGGAGTGCACATGTCCTTCACGTGCTGGCAGTATCTAAGCACCAACTCTATGGCACCGTGACAACGTGCATCATACACATCGTTCGCAAGCTTAAATCCCTCCGCTGAACTCATCTTCAAAGATGAGCATGCATGGCCCACCATCAACAATTGCAATGTTCGAAAGATCTACGAGGCAGGTCTTCACCCACCAATGTCTCTCACGCATCAAACCTAGAGATGGGTTACGGAAGAGCCGGCCGCTTGTGTTCTCCGGAGGCCCAGAACAACCAATTAGTCCGTGTCCTTTGATGCTCCATTCACATGCATAGCAGTCCTGCTAGCGTAGCAGGTACATGATATCATGATGTCCCTTCAAGCTATAGTACGTAGTACTAGATAGGTATACACCGCGTGCGCACCCGCGTAGTGCTAAATAATAATATTAAAATGGTTCATGTACTCCAGAGCTAGTAGGCTTTTGTTCCTTCCAAGTCGACTACCCGCTTGTGGCATGAACTCAACCGCTTTCGGTCCCTTTGTCATCTCGTTATCTCCCGAATTGGCCTTACATGCCCACGTACGAGTGCCATATCCGGGATTTTATTCGATGGATCCGTAAATGAATTCCATGCATCGCAGGTGCACCTGCCTAAATCATCATATATCAATGATGTCGAGTACTTGTAAACGCCTCGCGTAGCTGCCCAACGTGTGATGTCTGGATCGACTTATAAAGCTGCGCATTTAGAAACCGCTCGCTTTTACTTGAACTATGGAGCGAGATTATAACAGGTTGGCCGGCCCGCTTGGCCAATGTAGCATCAAGAGCAGACAAAAAATTGTTACAAGTATGGCATTATGCACTGGAGTTCTTGCCAACCGCTAAAGTGCAAGGCCTCTAGTTAATATCCGGACATGAGCCAAAATCCTCAACCTCGTCCAGACTTGATTTGACAGGAACTTTGACAGGGTCCTCCTTTTCTCGCTTGCCTTCTTTCTCCGAACTGGGTGTTTCAGAAGAAGGCTCAGTTTCTCGCGATGAGGCTGGCTTTGTCACAAGCCCTTCTGTGGCCTTAACGCGGTCGACGTGACCGAGCCCTTGTCCTGGCTGAATGATATCTCGTACCAATCGTTTCAGCTGTTTACTATCTACGTTTTTCAACGTTAGCACTTGATCACGTTTATCCACTCTCACTGGTAATTGTATCCCGCTCGCTTGTTCAGCATCATCGTTTATTTACATCTCGACCGGAAAGCAAGCGGTAAAACATGTGCACACTACACCCCTCGTGGAAACAAGGGACAAAGGGGTAGATGCAAAATCAAAAAAAGCGGCACAATCGGAAAATCAAACCAAAAAAAAAAAGCATTGCTGGACAGAAAACGTACCTGGAAATCCACCTTCACGGACTCGATCCCAAATGACCTTCTCGTCGATATCCCCATTCGCAGCCTGCGTAGCAACACTCACAATGAAGACCCCGCCGGTCCCCGGTTGGAGCGCAATTTCGCCAATCGCAGTTCCAAACGTGGAGAGAAGCTCCTGGAGGTACCAAGCGGCCCTCAGGTTCCACTTGCACGCTGTGCAGAAGCTGATGGTGATGCGAGGATATGCTGGCATTGATAGAAAACGTAGATTGGTCAATTGAATGCCCAGATGTCGCGATATGGAGTTGGTGATTTAACTTTTGTGTGCTGTGAGCTCAAAAGCGCTAAGAGTATGCTTGGAGGAGGTGGCTCTGTGGTGGGAGCTTTTCAATATATACGGGTGACAAATTCCTTCCGTAAGAAACTTTACGCACCTTGCACTGGGGAGATCGATGAGCTTTAAAAACAAGGTTGCCCCAGCAAGGGGGAGTTTGAGTTATGGTAGTTGACTTCAACACTGGTGGATCATTGCAGCTCTCTTCACGTATATTAATTATACGGGGGCCCAGATACATGTGCATACGCGTAGATCATATCAGGCCCTCCGCGCAATATCGACTCTGATCTGTCTTCCCGCTGCATTCACCGGATTTCAAGGTGAACCTTCGATGTTCAAATGCTCAAGTCGCACGTGTGATATATATGGGAATGCCAGACAGATTCTACATCGATCGTGGCGCATACAGAGGGGTTCCCGCAGAGCTCCACCGAGATCTAAAAAAGGGGATATAGCACTTCCATACTTAGTACACAGGCACATGTGCACCTACATTGTACAGTACGTGACTACATACATCGAACAGTTGATCGATGCAATGCGATGAGCAGGCCGTTAGCTAATCGCACGATCTGTCGCACCACAGTATAGTACGTACAATCGTCTGCTGCACAAGTGTGGCGGCTTCAAGGGTCCAGATTTACCTCGGTATTTCTAAGATGAGGACGGTGTAGAACTTGCTACGGATGCCGTGTGGGCGTTATAAAACTTCAGTCCATCAATGACACGATCGTCTGTTTCCTTTTTTCGTTCGTGAACACGCACGTACTAGTACATGGCATTGCAGTAATATTTTTGAATCAAAGTTTCAACTGAATCCTGCTTCTGGGCTTCAAATGTCGCGAACTATAAATCAGCTGGTAGGTCTCGCTTACGCTTCTCCTTCTCCTTATCCTCTTTCTTCTTGACCTAATGTTGTCCATTGAAAACCCCGCTATAATTAGAAGCATTTGTATCTCTGTAATCATCTGCGATGCCCAGCCTATTTCATTTCCTTAGCTCCCTCCGTAGGTTCGAGTCTAATTCCACAAACTACAACAAACATAACCGCTTCAGATCTTGCAAACGAAGTGATTCATGAGGAGATAAATGCATCCATATGAACACATTAAAATGAGCTACAAGGGTTTTTCAAACCAATTTGAATCTCAAGTTTTTGCTGAAAATTTTTGGCGGACTTAACTCATTTGATCCAGTATAAACATTTGAAGGAAGTATACATGGTTTCCAGCCATTCATATTCGTGGTCTAGGAACCTGCAGTGACGGAGTACATCGAAGATACATACATGTAATTATAACAATGGGGTGCAAACACTTACTCCTATATTGATGGCAAAATCTATCGCATCTTACCCCTGCTCATCGTACTTGAATATAAGTTGCACACAAGTCACTGATGCGCATTTATCTCAATTTGCCGGTTGCATCTCCATCCCCCACGTAATCACTCAATTAGGTGGCCAACTAATCTGCATAGAAACTTCAGCGAACGATTTTGATTTTCAAATGCTATAAACTTCTCCATCACAACAGAATACCCACGCATGACATCTACTGTAGTAATAAATAGCAGAGGATAAAGTATTTTATGTTTTAGACTAGACAGCACCAGGCCCTTATTTTAAAAGCAGAACCTATTGTTTACTAGTAATTATCAAAAAGCTAAATAGCAAAAATACTGCCTCGAGCCGGATTCGAACCGACGATCTCGTCATTACTAGTGACGCGCCTTACCAACTTGGCCATCAAGGCAATTTTTTGATTTTGAATTTTTACACATAAATGGAAAGATATTCAACAAAAATTGAAGATTATTGCCCTTTATGAGGCGCTTTTTTTTATTTCAAGGCTGCTATCTTACTCTTTAAACTGAAATTTAAATACTTAGCATTGATAAAATATAAAAAGCTGTAATACGCTCTTTGTGAAGCAAAACCTCTCAGATAGTTGGTTGACACGAAGGCAAAAAAGATTGCCAATCTTTACTAACAGGCAGCAGTACAAGACGGAGAAGCACTGAAAGGCCGGACTCAAAAACAAATTTATTGTTGCTATTATCGCCTGGAAGAACTGGACACGCCTCCAAAAAATAGCGACTTGTAATGTCCTATTGAACGATATGAGTACCCCCGAACGGGTTACGAAACAACGGGAAGAGAAGAAAGCAAACAAAAGCAAATATCCAAGACACTCATGGATGCATGGCAGCAGCTATATAATGATAAAGCTGGTTGAAAAAGTGAATGATACTGGTCTCTTATAGGCAATGCCAAATGCGTTCTCAAGGCCTCAAAACTTGTCATTAAACATATTTAAGCAAACAGTTTCTGCTGCATCCTGAGGATCTTCATGATGTTTTCATTTATCTATGTGAAATTTGATATTTGTGATTTTTATTTATTTTGCCTTCTTTTTTGGGGTTTTGTTTACAGAGAGGGTTTGAGCTACTCCCACTGGAGGCGAGGACTCCCATGAAATTCAAACGTCTTGAAGATGCCAAGTTCAGAGGTTTTTAGTTTTGTTATTATTCTTATGATTGTGAAAAAAAATTTCGATTCAATGGGTGCAAAAAGAGTGCCAGTCTTGAAATAAAAAGACCCAGTCCAGAGGTTAAAATAATTAGCCAAGGTGTCAATTACTCAAAAGCAGTTTGAGAGATGCAGTCAAAGTAGAAATAAAAAAATAGAAGAAAAGTAAGAGGTGGCCTGGGGAGTCCTGAGTATCCAAACTACCATCTACCGCTGGGGAAAAAAAGGGTAAAGAAAAGAAAGTGAAGATCCGCTTGAGCCGTTCTTTAGACTTGCCATCATAAAATTTTCTGTTTTAAAGACTCAATCTAAAGGCTGAAAGCAAGTGATCTAACATAAATTCTAGCAAGCATGAAGGAAAGGGGTTTTACAAGGTATAACAGTTAGTTTTGGTAACCTTTGTTGTCATGTCCAATGTTGGTTTAGTACCTTTTTTTTTTTGTTTTTTTACCTTAACCAGCAAAAAAAAAGTCACTTTCTTAATGCTATATTATGTTCTTACTGAAAGCCCACTTTGCGGATACCAATTACTTTGCGGATACTAATTTTCAATTTTTATTTCAATTCTAAGAAACATTCATCTTTCTTGAAAAAAAACAATTTTCCTGTTTTCTCATTTCTTAAAACTACCAATTACTTTGCAGCATTAGCATTAGCAAGATCTACTGAGTCCTTCCTTTTTGGACACAAAAGCTTGTTTGGTAGCTCTTCATACACGTCGACTACTTTATGTAGATTTCACAGTTGTAAATATTGGTTCAATATCTCACTTTGTGTACAGTTGGATACAGCGCCTCTCTCCTATGATACAAAAATATCAGCAAAGATATGTGTCAGTATTTCAGATTGGGATAGGTATATTGAGCCAGTTCAGAAGTGCTACTTGAGCTTTCATTTTGGTATTTGAGGTCCATGGGTTGAAAGGGCAGCTATCTTGTACTGTACACTTAAGATCTAATACTTGGCAAAGCGTTTTTTTTTTACGTACTTGTCCATCTTGGAATAAACCCCATTTGAGATATTTCCCAGCATAGTCGGCCTTGGTAGGGACGAGGGATTTCAATAATCAAATCCATTACCATGAATTTACTGATAAATTACATTCTTATATAGCATCTGCGGCCGTCGTACTCAGTATTCATATTTCAGTTTCCGTCTTAAATGAAATTCACGACCTTGTAATATCTTCACAGCAAAGACAAGGTACTTGACATGCTTCCTCCTTTCAGCAGGCATCTTGCCATTATTCTTCATTTCTGTACACACCTTGTTCATACTGCCAATAGACACTGCAGCCGCCCGGTGCAGGATTTGTACTTCCGCAACCTCCAGCTCGTCCTTACCTTTATCTCCAAGGTAGTCGCGGGCGGTTTGGACTTTGGAAGTCGCGACTACAAGCGGAACCAGATCATTGCGCTTGGTGTAAAGCCAACGGGCGTTGGATGCGTTCAGTTCCATGTTCCAGAGCGAGCTCAGTGCCCTGGCGAGTCGCTCGAACCGGTGCAGGGTTTTGGGACCCCTTGTGACGGGCTTAGTGGAGGTCTGCCAGTCGATCTCGGGGACAGCGGTTCCGCGTTTCCAGTTGTCATAGTCTGCGACCTCGTCGGGGGCCATGGCTAGCCTTGCAATGCTCTCGGCGTCGTTCATATCCAAATCGCCTTTTTTGAAGCCCGTGTACAGTGCTATACTTTTCTGGTGCTGGACAATTTCGGAGAGATCTTCCATTTTTATTGTCAAAGTCGATATGTCATCGCCTGACTCTGGAAGCGGAAGATATAAACTGACATCCACAGGTGAGTAGTCTATGGTGTGGTCTTCGAGTAGTATGGCCCCGAGTAAGTCGCTCAATTCACTCATCTTGTACCTGAAATCATACCTTGATATGCTCTTCAAGGAGGGCAGACATAATTTCAGGGAAAGTTTTAGATTTTGGTAGAATCAAAGGAAGTTCAGATACTGCGTTGGTTTATGGACGTGGCCTATATATTGAAAAGTGATGCAACCCGCAACAATTGTAAGACATTAGCATTCTAGACTTGCAACAGATATGATTCTAAGTGGACCTGAATAAGATAAGCTATAATACGGAAAAGATAGTCATTGGCGACTTAGGATCCGAAAGTGTGGAACCAAACTTGTTCAAATCAAAGTTGCCAAGACCTGAACCCCCAGCAGTACACAACTGCCAGTTCTAGCATAGCCAGCGCATTCACTTGTGACAGATTGGAACCTCTACGTTAAGCTAATCCTAGGTGCGAGATGAGGCCTTAGATGTGGAGTCTTAAGTTGCGAGATAAGGTAGTTAGACGTCCTCATTGATGCCATTGCGAGTGTCCGTCTTGGGTTAAGGCTCCTCGAAATAGACGTCGTCTGCAAGCTTGTTATTTGCAGCTATGGGAGACGAAGAATGACTGAAAAGAAAAAGGATGGTGAATACACGCAATCAGCGCAGAAGTTTAACTCCTATCGATGCTAAAGTATATGTATAAAGGCAAACCAACTCGCAGTGGGACTAATGGGTTGTTATGGCGGTGGCAAGTCATGCCCACAATTGCAAGCCCAGCCCAGTCATGAATTCTATTTGCTCGACAGCTGTTAACGCGGGTTCTGTGTGCGGCTGTCTTATAGTTGGGCAAGAAGCCGCACATCACTTGTACTACGAAACGCTTGAATGGGGACTGAATTTATCATCCCACACTAATCACAGAGTTTCTGAGGATTCCAATCCGCATACTTTTATAGTTGATGGTGCTACACTGACGGAGACCCAGCAATGAGAGCAGGTGGGGAGAGTCGTGGATAATCGTTCTGTGAGACGTGCTGGCCAAATGCTTCTTATTAACTGCTCGTAGTTTTCTACGCTTTCGATTTACGTGTCTCATTCCATCCTGAGATCAACCTTTCAAGAATAAAGACTACTAGAGTATTTCATATATATACAGTAGTCTGCCTTCCTTTCCACCATATGGGTATCATAAAACGCAACCTACAAGGGCCTGTATCCAAAGCTGTCCGCAAGAAAGATGCACATCCTTGGGATCGAATCACACGTGTTTTCAATTATACTCGTTGAATACAGAAGACTTATTGACCCTGTCGACTGTTGAACTGTTTGTACATAGTTCTGATACAAATATAATCTATTTCTTTCTGTTTGACTGTGTAATTCAGCTTTATGTTTACACCATCATTGATGCACGCTGTTACAGTTTTTCACATCCCTACATATACCTTACGCTGAAGTGCTTGCAAGCCTACTTTAAGGAGATTGACAAGCGACGTGATGTTGAACCAACACTACCACAAGGTAATCGTGAGTCTTCCTCTTGTGTAATCTTTAGACATATAAAAGCGATATGATATCATTTGATGTGCTACTTTTTACTCAGTATGGTCCGAAACTGATAGTTCTCTACTTGCACATATGTGATAAGGGAGCTGGTCAATACAAGCAGCGGCCGGTGTTCATATGGCTCTATGGCAACGCTCCAACACCGCATATGGTGCCTTTTGAATGATGAAGTTTTAATATATCTGCAACTATGTAGCTAGCTACTACCATGTAGGTTTCGGTAAAAATACTTGACCTGGAAAGCGAAAGCTCCCAGCACGGCGCGGCGTCCGGCTTGGCTTTTCGAATTGATGTCAATCATCAATTGCAATCGTTGACGATCACATCGAAATCTGGATATGTTCAAGAATGCTAAATTGTGTGTGCTAGTGCACGCAACCTGGAACCATTTCACATTTCACATTTCACAGAACATTTGAATAGAGATATATTTCGGAGAAACGCTGCATGCAGCAACTCCAATGCAGAAATTCAAAATTATAAAATTTATCCTTGAATTTTTTTTTTTTTTTTCAAAGGTAAACGGAACTAAATTGCCTAAAAGGTGCAACACGGTGCTTGAAGCCGTGTGTGGCACAATTGCAACTGCGGAGCCCTCAGGCCGCTGCCCCCCAGACTGTTTCCCGCAGAAGGAGATCCCAAGCCTGTGCCAATGAAACAGGACTAGACCAGGGCGTGCCAAACGGGACTGGTGAGCAAAGGCCCAGCAGCTATGGCCACGGCATGCTTGGCTCGGCGCTGGCCCAGGAATAATCAATGAGTACCAGTACTACTACCACTGCTGCACGAGAATGAGAGCCCACCAGAACCACCGAATAAGAAAAAAAAATAAAAAAGATGGTTGAAATATATAGCGGCTTTGTGACTTGACGCCTATCGCGCGGCACTAAGGCTCCAGCCACAGTCTCAGTGCCTATCGCCAGGCGACGCGACTAAAGTTTTCATTCCCAAGAAAGAAAACGTTGGACACTCGGAACGGCATTTCACGGCCGATAACTGACTGCACCCCTAGGCTTCGGCATTGGCGAGATCTCTTGCTTCTGCTCAATTGTCAAATGGCGCTGTATACCCTGCGTAACCTCGAACTCTCTCTCATCCAAATGGCTTTTTGACGGCCCAGACGCTGAATTCAGTCAACTCCCAACGCTGGTGACTTTTGGCACGTGACACGGAGCATGATCTGATCTGATCTTCCATTGACGAAAAAAAAAATAAGTCAACTCCAGGAGAGCTCTGGATACTTTACAAGCCAGTCCAACGATGCCGACGTCGACGACTTCAGCAGTCAAGCCAATAGACCTCTTCAAACCGCTCTACAAGCGAGATAAACGGCTCTCAAGCCCAGCTGCGTCAGCAGATATCCTGGATGCCGAAAGGATAGCAGATGCCGCGAAACAAGCAGGTGGGTGGGCCGAGGTCGGCTCATACAGAGTCAAATTGCAGGATTACCAGCTGTGTAGCGGCGGGTTGAGTGAAGAAGAAACACAACAGCATCTGATGGAGACAATATTCAATAAAGCCGCGGGTGCGGCAGGATCACGGGCAGCCGTGAAGGACTATGAAGTACCCAAGGCGCTGACGGTGGAGGGCCTGCCCGGGCTCGTCATCATCCCCCGGTTTCTGCCAATCCAGGTGCAAGGCCGGCTGGTCGAAACCATCGTCGAAGACCTCGTGCCGGACCCCGCGCATCTGTCCAACCTGGACGCGCACTATATCAGACCCCAGGACAAAATGCGGTGCCTGTTTGACTCCACGCAACTCAACAACCCGGACCTTTGCCTGCAGCCCATTGACCCAGCGGTGCATGCCCCGCTATCGCTGGAAGCCGTTCGCGCCAAGAAGCTGCGGTGGATCACGCTGGGCGGGCAGTACAACTGGACCAGCAAGGAGTATCCGTCGTTCACGAAAGGCGAGGCTGGGTTTCCCGAGTTCCCGGGCTCCGTGGGCATGCTGTTCGGGCGCCCGCTGTTTGACCTGACGCCCGAGGCGGCCATTGTGAACTTCTACGCGCCCGGGGACACGCTGTCGCCGCACCAAGACGTGGCGGAGCTCTCGCGCGCGGACCTCGTTTCCATGTCCATTGGCTGCGACGCTGTGTTCTACATTGGCCTGCACCGGTATAAGAATGGGGCGGATCCCAGCTGTGTCAAGCCGCCGCTGCAGATCCGCGTGCGCTCCGGGGATGTGGTGATCATGGGCGGAGAGAGCCGGGCGGCGTTCCATGGCGTGGGCCGGGTGTGGGGGGAGTCTTCGCCAGCGGAGCTGCTGGCGGCGGTAGACCCCAAGTACGCTGACTGGCTGCGCAACAAACGCATCAACATCAATGTCCGGCAGATGCTAGTCTGACGAGTTCTTCTATTTCGCTGCGTTACAATCATCACACGTTGAAACCTTGTCCATGAATTATAAAATCCCACCCCACCCCACATCCTCTGACCCCCATGCATTATATGCTCTAGCAGCTAGTACAAGCTCTTACGAATTTATGAACTTTCTCACTTCCAAAAACGCAATATACATAGAATTCAAGCCGTTCTACATTAATTTCATAGAGTCATTCAATGTTTCATATTTATACTCTTATTTTCTCCAAGTTCAAGTTTTCCATACAAAACCTTAACTAAAATTAAAAGTTCTCAAATTCAAGTTCAACCTCCCTAGAGCTTGCGAATTAAGTTCTTGCGAGTGGATTCTTTCAGGTCTTGTTATCATGGGCGCTGAGAGATCATTGGCCAATTGCTTGAAGGAGCAATATTTGACTTCAAGCTCATGGTGATAGTGCCCACAAAGTTCAGGTGCCGGCGGCCGGCCAGCGTGAAGTTTAATCGTATCTTGTAAGGTTTACCCCATTTGTATGGTGGTGACTCAGGATTAGCACCATTGGGGCCTTGCAATGAACTGCGGGTGGCCTTTTGTCGGCGATTTGAATGTTGAACGCTGAACTTTGAACAGGGTGATTGTGATTAGAGAAGAGTGTACCATGTTGTTTGTTATGATACAGTGACAACCCCACTGACGTTAGACGAGTGTACTAGTGACAGAGTAAAGGGATAGGAGAGGTGCACACTTGTGGTAACAAATATAGAACCTTAACTAATGATAGCTAACATTGAAAATCATGATCGTATGAACTTCCTTTCCCTTTGAACAAGAGTTGGAGGTTGATAGTAATTAGCAGACGGTGGACGTCTCCTTGGTCTTTCTCTGGGGTACATGAACATGTCTGTTTCCCAAGCAGAGCTGCCAATCCGTTACAACTGGCCAGAACCACTTCGCAGTAGTTTGATATATGGAATTGCCGTTTGTAGTGCTGTCCGCAGCTGGGAGAAGTCCGATCGGTGCTGAGCCAAGTGAAGCTGTAGCCCCGCGGAGCCAATGAATCGACACGGGGGGTTTGGCCAGTAGCGTTGACTCATCTGATATTAATTTGGCCATGGCAATTGATATCGCTGATGCCTTTCAAGGTCCGTGAATTCTTTTCCAAACCCGCGCGCCAGTTGCCAGCTCCGCAGTTTGGCACTGGAGCAGAACTTACGGCGCGCCGTCTCAAAAACAAAAAAACAAAAAAACAAAAAAACAAAAAAATTTACGTCGACCGCTGGGTGAACCAGCACACGGCACCACAGTCGGCTCAGCGCTGGAGAGCCAACGTGGAGCACTCAAAGCGCTAGCAGATGCTCTCTACTAGTGTCATTGCAATCATTGAACGAGATGATTCGAGTTCAATGTTCAGAGCACTTGGGTCTGGCTTGGCGACCCAACGCAGCAGAGAAGGTTTGAGTGTGAAAAAAAGCAAAAAAAAGAATTGGAGAGCATCGTGGAGTGCCATATGCTTGTGCCATACTTGTGCCCCGTTCATTTTTCTTTTTCAACCAACTTGTGAGTGTTTTTTATTTGATTGAAATCTTTTTCGACCTTTGTGGCCACACCGGCGCCAGTGGCTCCAGCGCAAGGCTCAAGGCTCCAGAGGTGGAAATGGCGACTGGCCAGAACGGTAGCGTATTTCCGCTCGTGTTCCCGACACATGTGTCTGTCTCACAGCCGTTGATGCTGTTGTTCGAGCGCTTGTCCTTTATATAAAAACACTTTTACCTCTTCAATTTCATAACTGAACACTGATTCTTTCTTACATAGAC
This sequence comes from Geotrichum fermentans, assembly GCA_030564905.1. Lineage (NCBI taxonomy): Eukaryota > Fungi > Ascomycota > Dipodascomycetes > Dipodascales > Dipodascaceae > Geotrichum > Geotrichum fermentans. The sequence goes on along the minus strand of JAJMAG010000053.1, from coordinate 72,879 downwards.
ATTGCAAGTCCCTCTAAATTGCTCGCTCACGACGACTCCTCTTCCGGCCCCCTCGAGCCCTTCCGACCTTCGTCCCACGTCCAAAGCGGAAGCTCGGCGCATTGTAACCTATTTTGTAACAGACGGCAGCAGCACCAGCCATACGAGTGCCCGACAGGAGAAAAATACTCCGAGTGCCACTCACCAAGAATACTCAGCTCGACGAATATCAATCAATCCCGTTGCGACTTTTTTCAAAACACTGAAATTGTTATAACTATACCAGCCAAGCCAGCAGAAGTCGGAATATAGCCTTGAATACAAACAACAATCGCCGCTCCTGCTAGCCCTTACTACCCAGCCCAGCTAGATCGTTTACTCGAGCCTTGATCCACCCACAGGCGTCGCTATTTACATACAAACGACTAGTACGTACACCTAATTGCACGCCTTGCGCACCATTATCCTCAGGTAACACACATGGCACACACTTATTCCCTCATTGAACTGTAACAGCGAATTGCCTGAACCCGAACACCTTTCTCCTCTGTTACTTCCTCCTCTCTTAAGCCAGTACTTCTCATTCCTTGGCCGGTTCTCTGAGTCAAGCCCTAGCCACCCTCCCACAACATGCACAAGACGTCATCGCGGCGCACTCGCCACGCTTCCCCAGCCCTGTCTCCGTCGTCTCCTTCGCCCTCGCTAACGGCGCCTAGCTCGCCCACTCCAGCATCCTCGCTGGCCCCTCGACACTACCCACCCAACTTTTCATACGACAGAGATCCCTTTGACACCGTCTTCATCAACAAGCATGAGGAAACTTTTCTGCACGATCCCTCGTCATTCATGTGCGACGCAAAACCAGACCAACGAGACCCCTCGGCCCAGCACCAGTACTCCATCCTCGCGCATCCAATCCACCACCACGTCCCCTCGTCGAAACAGCATCGCAGGCTGAACAAAATAGGAATCGACTCCAGCGTATACCATCATCACCACACAAGCCCGGCCTTCTATTCCAACACCAGTCGCCCAAACTCAAACCTCCTGCCGCAATTGTCGCACAAACCGCCGCCGCGCTACACAAGCAGCAGCAGCAGCAGCAACAGCCCTCAAAGCGCCCCTCCACCCCCACTGTCCTCCTCCCCCTACACAGCAGTGCGAAGCACCGTGCCGCAAGACAGCCATGCAGGTGTTGCCCGTGGCTCTGCTGGCGCTGCCGCTGCCGCTGCGAAGCGGAGATCAAGGCACCCACCGCATCCCACTAGCACTAGTAATCCGCTTCAACCACATCATGGGCACCCACAACATAATCACAGACCCTCCTCCACGGCACCACCACCGGTACGCGGCCGCTGCCCATCTGAAACCTCCTCATACACTTTAATCTCTCAACAACCCACCACAGCGTCTGCTGCTCCCGACTACCCGGACAAACCCTGCAACCCTCAAACCCCACCGGGCCCGTCGTCGCTATTTCCTCCCATCGTAAGCAGCCAGTTTGATCCAAGGTACGCCATCCCGCTGCTTCCTGACTCTGGAGGCTCAAGAAGTTCACAGTTCTAGTCACGGCCAATTAGTTGCTAGAAATGGATATTTATTTTTGTTTGTCTCATGTGTATAAAAGTAATAATCAGATGCACCCTACGTTGCACATGAAAGCACAAGTAAAGCCTCTGCCGTAAACCGTCTACACCCAGCATAGCTGTCATGACCAAGACTACTTAAAATTCCATGCTTATATGTTATCCCGCTTGTAGTGATGTTGCATAAACTGGGCAGACTCACCATCATCACAATTCGACGTTAACTTGAACGTTCACAGTGGGAGTTCTTTTTTCGGTGGGCAGCTAAATTTTCATGGGATTCACCAACTCCCACCACCAACTCCCACCACATACACAACACAACATCACGAACTCAGGCTTTGGTTTTGGACATCCCATCTGCGCTACATCGCATCAAGCTAGAAAAAAAAAATATATGGAACCTGTTGCAGATATTCCAGGCGAGCTGGCCACGCCGGAAATCACGCGATACCTAAGAAGCGAGGTCGCAGACCTGCTCAACATCCGCAATACATCGTTTCCAGGTACGTTTTGGAGTCGTCGAGTTAGTCGTGAATTAAAGCTTGCTAACTGAATAGGGTGCCAGCCTGTGTCTTTTGCGCGAAGCCATATAAAGAGTCTGATGGAAGAAGAGTACGTTATGTTCAATCGAAGAAGCGAGCTCTAAGAAGACTTGATTTACTGACTCCATTTTTTTAGTTACTTTGTGTGTGAAAAGTCGGACGGAATCCGGTGTCTCATGTATATTACCCTCGAACCAAACGACCGATCTGAAAGCATTTTTCTTGTACGTTCCTCACCTTCTGCTGCTGCTACTTTATTGCACCGTCCACCATACTAACGGATTCCAGATTAACCGCAAAAACGAGTACTATCACATCGACAATTTGCACTTCCCGACCGTTGAGGATGTGAGCTCGTGTGCGCCACGGACGCTCATCGATGGCGAGCTGGTCATCTCGACCGACTCGCATGGCAAAAAGGAATTGCTGTTCCTCGTCTTTGACTGCTTGGCGCATAACGGCGAGCTGCTGGTTTCCCGCGTCTTGGAGAAACGGTTAGGCGTAAGTGTGCCCGAAACAGAGAGAGTCTATCACTGCTAACAGACTTTAAAGTACCTCAGAACAAACTTCTATAAACCCTACGAGGCACTGCTCGCCCAGTATCCGGAGGTTCGGCAAGACGCCCCCTTTACGTGAGTGTTCTTCCTCATTCAAAGCTCCCTCCAATTTTGCTAACATTCCAATCAGCGTGCGCTTCAAAAGCATGGAGCGATCCTACGCCCTGCCACAGGTGTTTGACATGATTTCCAAGCTGCAGCATGTTTCGGACGGCCTCATCTTCACGTCGCGGGTGGAGCCGTACAAGTTTGGCACCGACGACGTCATCCTGAAGTGGAAACCGCCAAACCAGAACTCCATCGACTTTGTCATTGGCCTCGAGTTCCAGAACTACGTCGACCCCGACACGAAGGAGGCGTACGTGGACTACGACAGCAAACCGCAGTTCGTGCTCAAGATCTGGCAAGGCGACAACATGTACGCCGCGCACTCGACCATGCACGTAACCGACGACGAGTGGGAGCAGTTCAAAGACCTCGCCGAGCCGCTCGAGGACCGCGTCGTCGAGTGCTACATGGACGACCAGAAGCGGTGGCGCTACATGAGGTTCAGAGACGACAAGGAGAACGGCAACCACTGGTCCACGTGCGACAAGGTCATGAGCAGTATAAAGGACGGCGTCACCAAGCGGGAGCTGCTCGAAGCTTGCCCCAAAATCAGGGACAACTGGAAGCGCCGTGAAGCCGCTGCCCAGCGCCGGGCGGCCGAGGAGCAGCATCGCCGCAACATGAGGCTGCAAGACGCCCATAAAAGAGGCGGAGGCTTACAGGCTTCTGATCCTGATCCTAAGCGACAAAAGAGCCATTCCTGACTATAGCCAGCCTCCTTTCATCTCTTCTTATTTATGTGTAAACCCCACAGTTGCTAATTTAATGTCCTGTTGTGTTTCTTTCTTTCTTTCTTTCTTTTTATTATGTACAATAACTATGTTTTGTGTGTGTGTTGTGGTTGAATCTAGAAAAAGACCTCCGTCACACTCTTGAGAAGAGCTTTGGGGTTACCATTGCCCGACAAGAAGTACTTTTGTTGCACCAGGCCTTCCGAGATGGGTTCAGGGAAGACGCCAGCGTTAGAGTAATACGATAGCAGAGTCTTGGTCTCCTCCAGAGAGAGAGGCCCAACCTCCAAGGGCTTCACTCCGCCGTTGGCAAGCAGTTTGCCCGCAAGGATGGGGTCGTAGTCAGCGGGACGAGCGTAGGGGTCTGCCTGCGCCTTGAGGCCAAGGCCCACAGGAATGGTCTCGCCGTTCTTGTAAGGAGCGAGGGCGGCGATGACAGCGCCGTTCTTGAACTCGCGCTCGCCAGAGAGGAACTGCAGGAAGGTGTTGGGGACCTGCAGCTTGCCGTGGTAGATGGGCTTGTTGTCCACATCTCTGTTCTTGGCGTACTGGTTGACGGCAAACACGTTGAGCTCGTCCAGAGTGAACAGCACGGGAACCGAAGACTGGCTGGCCAGCTCGCTGATGACAATATCAACAATGTCGCAGCGCTCGTTGTGGGCGCGGTTGGAGAGCAAGGTGTACAGGTCGCTCTCGCCCTTGACAAACTTGAGCTTCTGTTGAGATCCCACGGTTTCGAAAGTGTAATCCTGCGAGATCTTGATGGTGCTCAAAAGGTCTCTGTTGCCCTTGGCGATGCGCTCCATCCAGCGCTTGACATACATGGGCTGCTGGAAGATTCCAGATTCCTTATTCTTCTTGTTGACCACAGCATCGTACTCGCCAGAGACCAACTCCAGCGATCTGGGAATGGGCACCACAATGTATCCGTTTTCGATGGCAAGAGCTTGGGCCTGTGCCAGAGCAGTCGACTTGCCCACGCCCTTTGAGCCCGTGATGCAGAAGCGGTTCGACTTTGACGAGCTCGAGGTGCCCTTCTTGATGATGTCGAAGATGGCCTTTGTAGAGCTCGGGCGCACCAGCGTGGCTCTATCCTTGAAGAGCTCGTTCTTCTGCGCCAGCTTGAACGATCCGAAGTGCGTCAACGCCTTTGCCGTCTCGTCCGCGTACTTGAGCACCTGCGGCTCCTCGCTGCCCTGCACGGGGTTCTTTCCATCCAGCAGTTTTGTGCCCGGCAGCTCTTCACTCAGCTCGAGCGCGTTCTTTTGGTAGTTCGAGTACGCCGCCGTGTGGTTGAACGGGTAGATCGACGAGCCCTTGGTCTTCTTGGGCGTGTTTTTGGCCTTGGAGGCCGCGCCGGCGTTCTTGCGCGAGAATGACGACTTCTGGCTCGAGTTCGACGCAGATCGTGTCAGCACAAGCACCGATTGGCGGCTCACGCGGGTGGCCCGACTTGCAAACTGTCCGATCTGTCGTTGGAGCATTCCTTTTATTTTTATTTTTTATTATAATGTCAAAGTTGAAGCAATGCCAATGGGTTTGAAACGAGATCTTGTCGGAGTAGGGACTATTTTTTTTTCACCCAATACCATGGCAGTTTTTTGGCAGTATGAAAATTACTGTGGAGTCTCGAAAAGCGTGTAGTAATGGGGCTGATGGTGCGGCTGTGTTTGATCTAAGCTAGCTTCATCTTGATTTTCCAAAACTCGAAGATATCGTTATTCATTAACTATAGTGCATTTTATCTGTACAGTGTTCTATTTACATAGGCTTCTCCTGCGTTAAGATTTTTCTGTTGGTCAAGTAGTCAAAAATCGTAGGCGCCTCTATTTGATCTATCAGTGCATCGTTGCTCCTAATCGTGAAGTTGTCCAAATATTCAAAGAACCCTTGAAACACATGGTCTTCGTTCTCCTCGCTAAATATTCTGTCATAAATATAAGCCTGCTTGAATTGCTCAATCTCGGTCGCGAAAGGCTCAAATGAAATCGGGGCATAGCCAAACTTGCCTACCAGTTGTTCATTATAACCATCATAAACTGGCTTTTCCAAGAGCAGCCCCAGGCTTGGTGCTTTGGGGATGTTGATTTTCGTGGCCTCGAAGCATTCCGTTATTAAAGAGGTCGGGCAGTTTGTTCGAATCACAAGTGCCACCATGGCTACCATTTTGCGAATCTGGTGTAGCATGAACGACTGACCGTGAAGTTTGATAGACAGCCATTCTGTATTGTTGATAAGCATTGGCTCCGATACGTCAATAGATTCAATAAACCGCTGTGCGTTCGGAGCTGAAAAGTCCTTGCCTATGGTGAAGTTGTGGAAGTTATGGGTTCCTTCGAAAGCTTTGAAGTTGGTTCGCACTAGCGACAACAGGTCTCCCGATATTCTAAAATCTTCGCGGCTCTTTCGCTCAATTGTTTGAATCTCCAACGCCAGAGCCTCTTCGTCCTTGACAGAAAGCTCAGAAATCCTGTCTTTAATATTGGTCCAGAACGGATGTATTTTCGTAGTCCCCCCATCGGCGCTAGCAATCTTCTTTGCCAGCACGCTTTCAGGGCGCGGAGGCAAAAACACATAGCTCGGCATCAGATATTCATAGACTCTAGATCCGCACATCTTTTTGCAGTCAAAGCTCTTATTCATTCTTTGCACGCCCCATACCCTAATGCTTTCTGGCAAGTGGTGGTTGATCTGCTCCACAATATCATCGTCTTCCACTATCATCTTGAGGCTGACCACGTTTCCCGCGGCGTGGACGCCTTTATCGGTCCTGGCGGCGCGCATGAACCCATTCTTTTTCAGGTCGTCTGAGTTGTTCTTGCTGATTGCGCCGGCGGCCACAAAAGCTCGGAAGAGCTCCGCCTCGATTGTTTCTGCTCCAGGGTTGATCTGGAGTCCAGAGTACCCAGTGCCAGCGTATCCAAAGAGACAGGCTACTTTCCGTTTAGGGCGGCGAACCTCGCTGAATCCGCCTTCCCTTGCACTCCGTGGTTCGAAAATGCGCTCTGTGATGTCAGGGAAACGAAGGGTGTAATGGGTTGAAAAAGTTGTCAGACATACCTACACCTTTGTATTTCTTAGTCTTCCTGTAGTTATTTCCGACCCATGTTGATTTTGACGCTATGTTTCTCAAAACCAGATCGGCTCGTATTGAGAGTGCTGTGGAAACTCTCATAGTGAACAGGTGAAAGTGAAAAGTTTACCCAAATTTTTGTTGGTAGGGAGCATTTACGGAAAATTACATCATACAGTCAAGATTTTCATATCTACCAAGTTCATTATTACATCACTATTTCTTGCCCTTCTTCTTTTTCTTGTTAGTTGCCTTTGCCTTGGTTTTGACCACAGAGGAGGTTGCGGTCTTGTGGCTATCTCCAGACACACTCAGCGATTCGTCGGTAACACCTCCCTGCGTAATGTTCTTATTTTTCTTTTCCTTACGCTTGGGCTTCCAAGTACTGCGGTCACGCTTAGGCATCCATCGCTCAGGGTCAGGTGCCTTGGAAGCATCATAGTCCTTAGGTAGACGTGGCTTTCTAGTCTTCTTTTTAGTCTTTGTTACCTTATATCGCTCACCGGCAAGAGCAGGTCGTCTCAGCAGATTGGAAACACCCTGCTTCTCGAGCGCATCAACATCAACACCACCTACCAGTGACGCGACGGGAACCAAGTGTGAAGCAAGCTGCTGATACTTGCTAGTGACGTCCTTGTCACCAAGAGCGAAGAGACCGGCGATCACTGTGACGTCGTCAGGCGTCTCTGCAAGCTGAGTCTCCAGATATGCCTTGATCTGGGGTATGCTCTTATCGAAACCAGCAAGGGCCAAAGAGGCTTCTTTGATCAACTCGGAAACAGACGTCTTTGTCTCAAATGTAGTCCAGTACTGTACGGCACTCTCGAAGTAGTCGACAGCGTTGTAGTATTTTTGAGACACGCGGTACAAGCTGGTCAGTGCAGCAACATAACCGGGGGAGTAAGCAGTGCTGGGATCACTCTTTTCGATACTTTTGATATGCGTTGCAAGAGTTGCTGCAGCCAAACTGTAATTCTGCTCGTTAGTGTAGAGCTGAGCCAGCGTAAAGGCCAATCGGTCCACTTCAGGAGTCTTTAAAAACTGCTTCGAGAGTTGTTTAATCTGTTCAGGCACTGGCAACTCCCTGACATCACTAAGGACAGTTGCGCATTCCAGCGACTTGTTTACGGGTACCGAAAGCTTGGTCTGCGCCTTTAGGAGCTTCTTAGCATCCTTTCCAGCACCCAGCTCCAGCACGAATTTGTTATTGTTGACCAGTTGAGCTTGGGCATGAACAAGCTTTGAAATGATTAGATCGTAGTTTGAGCCTGCCTCAATATATCGGAGACTAGTGTTAGGATTGGACTGTTCAGGTTGTTCGATAATCAGCTTATTCGTGTTGACAATGTATCTCAACGTGGAATCCAATTCAGAAACTTCAAGAGACTTCAAGATTTGTAGGGCTTCGCTTTTGAGACCAGCCTTGAAGCTGGCATATGAAGCTTGAACCAAGATCGGCGCAAGCTCGCTCAACAAGTCTTGCGAACCAATATTACTGCTGGTTTGACACTTGATTTTGGCGTTCTTGAGCACTTCCAAAGCACTCTCATACTCTCCCCGGCCAATAAATGCAGTTGCAATATTGAACAACTGATCGTATGAGTTGGAATTTTCGGCAGATACAGGCTTTGACGAGGCAAATCTCACATGATTCAAGCTGCCTTGGGCCAGCACAGCACGCTCATTGACAGATAAATCAAACTCTTCATTGCTGACAACGGGAGCGGTAGAGTTAAGCTCTTGGTACATGGATAAAGCTTTCTCAAATGATTCCACTTTGTATAAGGACTGAGCAAATGTGTGTCGAACACCTCTATTGTCGGGATGCCGGGCAGCCCATTCCGCAAGGTCATCATGCTTTCCCAATTTGTACAAACAATAGGCGTATTCCAGAGGACAAGCATTTCGTGCTGACGAACTAGAGCTTAAGAGATCATACACTTGTTGGTACTGATCAAGTTTGGTCCAGGCGACAGCAAGACTTTTAGTCGCACTAATGTCGCCAGGTGAGAGATTAAGGATGCGCTGTGCACTGTCGGCAACGCCCTGATGCTCTTCTTTGCCTGTGAATAGCTCCAGACGTGAAAACAGCTCCGCCACCGAAACTTTTTCTTTTCTGGACATAGTGATGAACTGTTGGTGGTTTGGAAGGAAGGTGAGATGACTTGGCTGTATTGATCTTTTTTTTCACCACTCTCATATGGAAGCTGACTAAGCACGCTGAATGGTATATGGAAATCGAGATTTCTTAGCTACGATCCAAGAAGACAGGAACAGAAACTACAAGAAATATATTTCTGAAAAGATAGGGTCAAGGCCAGATGTACATGTATATACTCATTTTTCTTGCGACAACTCGAGAAAATAGGTGATATCCCAGAGCCAGTGCGAGTTTATTTCTACCGACAATGAACTGGAAAGGTGCTGGACCTCTTGGTACTAGCGGCATAATGTAACGTATGTTGTGGAGCTACATAAGAGAACGGAACCGAGATTCTAGGTACTAGTTGTCAGGGCTCTAGGGAGTAAACAAAGTAGAACCATTGTTCCATTACTTTGCTCAAACATGACTTTTTTGAACGTTCAATAGGTTCTTGCAGCCTAGTGCGTGCGTAGATAATATGGCGAAGGCACTGAGAAGACGAGCCGAGTATATGACCTAAGTAGAGCAGGCACAGCGCAAACCAGATGTGTGTTGAATGCGCCTGTATCAGGAGTCAAAGGCATTCATCTGGCTTGATTCCTCGCTCTCTAATGTACTGCACAACGACCAGAGCAACATTATACCACAAAGGTGCCTCCGCTCTCTCACAAAGGGCCCGATGTGCATTCCCTGCGCCAGCTGAGTTTGGCGTAACTGTGCTTTAGGCTGCAAATAAAATGCGCGGCACACAAAAGAAATAAACCTTTCTTTCACCCCCAGATGCCGCCTAGTAGTATGTGCGTAACACATAGTAAATAAAAGTATATTGCGGTGCCGCGAGTCTGCGATTTAAACGCAATTTCAAGGCTCGAATATCATTGGGGATACGGCGCAGTGGGTTGCCCATATATTCTGGGACGGCTTGACATCTTGACGTGTACTATGCGTTACACGTTAAGCCGTGCGCGGAACACCTTCGACTCAATCACCGAGCGAGCGGCTATGCTTCGCGATCATGTCGCGTAACAAAGGACGCCTTTGTATGAAAAGCTAAAGAAATGACATACAAGGCGAAATCTCGAAATTCACGCCCTTTCGTTTGTTCGTGAAATGCGAGTTTAGGCCGGCCCACGGTTAGTACTTGGCTGCATCGTCATGGGACTCAAACAAAGCCACCGGCTGAACAAAAGACCCTCGGATCTACACGGTCTGGCCGGTGCTCCTCTACAACGCGTGCTTTTGCCACTCGAAATGCCTCCAGCGCATCTCACGATATGTCACGTCTGTTGGATCACACTCTACTGCGCGCCCTTCAGCATTGCCACGCCGACCGAGTGCGCGCATATCTGAGTGTCATCGTCCAGGAACGCGCTCGGATGCCAAGTGACTGCACACAAGAACTCAGCCAGCAGACCAAAATAACTTCTCTCTCGTAGCGAATTCAAGTAGCGTGCAAATTTTGAAATATTCAAATATTCGAAATGTAGGTCACGATCTGCATCAAAGAGGTTTGCAGTCACAGTGTTTTTGAGCACAGCGATTGGAGGAAACAAGAAATTCGTTATTCCTCGAGGCGCTTCCATCTCGAAATCGCCTTCACATGCAGCCGTTGCTTCTATTGATTTTTCAGCTCTCTTATATATATTCCACCCAACGCCTTTCTTTTCTCGATAAACCTTGAACTCATTTATTAGCCTACAATATCATGACCGACGATACCGAAGAAACCAAGCCAATTCCCGACATAAATGCCACTGCAGACAGCTCTGCTGCTGACACTAGTATCGCTATCACTTCTGCGGCGACCGCGGCAACCAACTCTCATAGCAACGCTAGGGCGCAAGCCCGCCCCTCCTACACCTCCATTACATCTGTAAGATTCCAGAATTTGACTACTACCGGGGACTCGACAGTAGCTTCTCCAATTGATATTCCTTCAAACTCTAGCACGTCCGAATCGCCTTCGTTGGTAGCCTCCTCCGTCAATTCTCTGAGGTCGGTGCTCGGGTCTACGGCTTTCCCCTCTGTGACACATTCTCCCCTCGTCGGCCCTGCCGAGGGACTGAACTCATCGCCTGGCATGGGACATTTTACGCTACCAAACTCTGCAGCTTCATCGAGCACGGCCTCATCTACATGTATTGAAGGATCTCACTCAATCTCCGCCGTCAACTCGTCTCGTCGTTCTGGATCTTTCTCATCCGTCAAGACTATCCCTCCACAAAAACTACCCATGATCGGTAAGATCGGGATCTGTGCCATGGACACGAAGGCACGCAGTAAGCCATGTCGACACATTCTCAACAAGCTTATCGAGCACGGCGAGTTCGAAACGATTCTTTTTGGCGACAAGGTAATCCTTGATGAGCGTGAGTTTCCTCTTCTTTGTTGTTAATCTTGCTTACCTCATTCCTAACAAAAACTAGCTATTGAGAACTGGCCCACCTGTGACTTTCTTATTTCGTTTTTTTCGAAGGGCTTTCCCCTGCAAAAGGCAATCGACTATGTGGAGCTCCGAAAACCCTATCTAGTTAATGACTTGGAACTTCAAAAGGGCCTCTGGGATCGAAGAGTTGTATTGCGGCTATTGCAAGCTAACGGTGTGCCGACTCCCCAGAGAATTGTGATTTCCAGAGACGGTGGGCCTCGAGTAGGCACAGCGTTAAGGGCCAAACTCAAAAGCCATGGTGTGGAAATTGAGCATGAAGACGAGCCATCATGGAAGATGATAGATGACGATACGTTGGTTTTAGGTGATGGAACGTCTATCAGCAAGCCGTTCGTGGAGAAGCCGGTTGATGGCGAAGACCATAATGTGTTCGTTTATTATCATTCAAAAGATGGCGGTGGTGGCCGACGCCTTTTTAGGAAAGTGGGCAATAAGTCTTCAGAGTATGATCCTGATCTGTTGATGCCTCGAACAAATGGGTCATTTATTTACGAAAAGTTTATGGATACGGACAACTTCGAAGATGTCAAAGCTTACACCGTTGGAAAGCACTTTTGCCATGCAGAGACTCGCAAGTCACCTGTTGTAGACGGAGTTGTTCGCCGCAACACGTACGGAAAAGAAATAAGATTTGTCACGAAACTGAGTGAAGAGGAGATACAAATGGCTGCCAACATATCTGAAGCTTTTGAGCAGACCATTTGCGGGTTTGATCTTTTACGCGTAGGAGACAAGTCCTATGTCATTGACGTGAACGGGTTCTCCTTTGTTAAAGACAACAATGATTACTACGACAACTGCTCGAGAATTTTGCGTCAGCTTTTTATTCAAGCCAAGAAAGATAGATCAGCGCGCAAAGAGGTGTCCATCACAGATGCATCGAGAGTTGAGAAGCAGCAAAAGTGGATTCCCAAAGGACAAGTGGTTGTTATTCGCCATGCCGACAGAACGCCCAAACAGAAGTTCAAGTTCTCGTTCAAGTCAAAACTATTTGTGGACTTGTTGAGAGGCCATAAAGAAGAAGTTATCATTAGGGACAAAAGTGACCTTGAGCAAGTTCTTGCGGCCACGAAATTAGCCCAGAGTAAGGGCTCGGAAGATCCTGAAAAGTTGCAAGTACTAAGGACCGCTTTGGAAAAGAAGAAGGATTTCCCCGGCACCAAAGTTCAGCTCAAGCCTGTTATTAACGATGACGGTGAGGTGAGCAAGGTTCGCCTGATCATTAAGTGGGGTGGTGAGCCTACCCATTCTGCAAGATATCAAGCATCTGATTTGGGCTTCCAAATGAAACAGGATACTTTGGTCATGAATAAGCACATGCTGGACGATGTCCGCATCTTTACCAGCTCCGAACGCAGAGTTGTTGCATCTGCCAAAATCTGGGCTTCCGCTTTTCTATATGACCAAGAAACTGAAGTTTCAGAAGAAGAACTTATTGTGCGAAAAGATCTTTTGGATGATAGCAATGCCGCTAAGGATCTTACTGACAAAGTGAAGAAGAAGCTCAAACCTCTTTTACGCAAGGGACTTCCTGCTCCACCGCAATTCGCATGGCCTGAGAAAATCCCTGAACCTTTTGTGGTTCTGTCGCGTGTCGTTGAACTTATGAGTTATCATAAGAAACTGCTAGAATACAACTTCAAGCATAAGGATGTCAATACCTTTCAATCGCGATGGTGCTGCAACGAGGACCCTGACCTTTTCCGTGAGAGGTGGGACAAGCTTTTCAATGAGTTTGTTAGCGTGGAGAAAGTGGATCCTAGCAAGATTTCAGAGCTTTATGATACCATGAAATATGATGCCCTTCATAATAGGCAATTCCTGGAGAACGTGTTCAAGGCAGATCCAAATATTTGTATGATAAACCCACCCAAGCAGCATATTCCTTCGTTCAAGAGTGCGATGCCATTCTTCAAAAGTCATACACACCCTATGAGCAATGAAGGTGCCCCTGGTAGTCAGAATTCAAGCAGCCCAATACTTACTGCGCGCAGCGCGACACCGGTACCGGCAGGAACGAAAGTCGAGAAAAATGGGGGAAGCAAAAGTAGCAGTAGTTCGTCCTCTGAGCCATTACTGAGGCCTCACAGTGCAGGAGCGCACCATCATAGCAGGGCTAAAAGTGGAGGCGTGTTTGACCAAGAGGCATATTCGAACTTGCGGGAGCTATACCGGTTGTCCAAGATTTTGTTTGATTTCATCTGCCCTCAGGAATACGGAATTGAAGCTAAAGAAAAATTGGACATTGGGCTATTAACAAGCTTGCCTTTAGTCAACAATATCCTGGAAGATATTGCCAATATGAAAAAAGCCGAGAGTGGATGTGCGTCCAGCGTCTTTTACTTCACAAAGGAGTCGCACATCTACACCTTGCTCAACGTGATCTATGAGGTTGGCATCCCCACTAAGATTGCGAGGAACAATTTACCAGAACTGGACTACTTGACACAGCTCTCGTTTGAATTATTCGAGTCTGAGGACAAGCAGCACAGCATGCGAATAACCATCTCGCCTGGTTGCAATACACAAAACCCCCTTGACGTGCAGCTTGATTCCAAGCATTGCATTTCGTGCATCCCGCAGTTGGGGTTGACAAGCCACTTGGATATCGATCTAGTGAGAAGCTGCTTTAAGAGCAAGTTCGCCCGAATTAATATGCCGAAGAAGTTCATCCCTGTCAACTTTGAAGGCAGCGATACCGAGTCAGGAAACCCGGAGGATAATGAGGCACATTCCGATGATAAGAATTAATACATTTTATGAAGTGGATGATTTTTTTACTTACATAGGTTCTAATATACTATAGGTTCTAATAATACTATGTTTTCACTCGCGCAGTCGCAACCAGGAACGGTGTTTACCGTACTAATAGCTAGCCCAGCTGAGATCCAGCGAGGAGTTTCAGACCTGTCATATATGGGAGCGCACCACTTTACTTATTCAAGCATGACATGAAATGCATGACACCAAAGGCAATTTCTAGAGTTAAAAACACTGCGAGGGGTGGTTAATTTAAGCGAAGTTCTTGGTACCAGTGCATGAATTCCAGTAACAAAGCGGTCAAGGAGGTAGATTTCAACGTTAACTATTAGGCAGTAGATCAAGTGGTTAAAAGATCATGATTCGGTAACTTATTGTTTTTATGATTTTCATACTTATCTTTTTCATACTCATACGTTTTGTATTATCACTTAATTTGCATCAGACGTTTAAGCAGCCAACTGAGATCCCCAGGGAATAGATGCCTTTTGGAATCAAAAAAGCTCTAATGATGAACGGGTCAAATCGGGTTTCGCTGACAACGTTACATTTCATATCATAGAGAACGAGTCCACCTTCCACCGTACGTACAGAGCTGCCACCCAAATCTTGCGACTGTGTTCTTTCAATGTAGAAAGCGGTTTATTAAGACTTTTGAAATTGTCTCGATCATAGCCGAATAGAGCAAGAAAATTGCTGGCCACTAGCTAGTAGCAATCTGAGCTACACCGTTAAAGGGGAAGCAAAATCAGGACAATTCTGCCTCGGCCACGGCCTCAAACTCGGCCTGAACATCAAGCTTCTTTCAATTTGGGTATATAGTACTTGTGGCAGCGAAACGAAATGCCTAGGCTCTTCAAAGTTTATAGCATTAGCCTTGATTAGATAAGCAGTTCTCCACAATGCGAGAGAGAGTATACAGCTGTAGATAACGTGAACTCCAGTCGGCATCCAGGACATTCAGCGAAGTATGTATAACATTGGGGTTTCTCATCCGATCCTAACTGTGTCTTTTGATGCCGCGTGTGATATCTTCAAATTTTTGTAACGTCAAGGGCTACGCTCAATAGTCTTAGCACATTTAGCAAATTCGCGAATGGAACGCGGTTACTCCCATTAATGTTGGATTTGGTAATCAAAAGCATAAATTTGGGCACCAGTCAAGGAACAAATACCGATCCTTTTTTGTTCGATACTGCTTATGAAGTATTAAGGTACTGGTATAAATAGTGAGCTTACCCCGAAAAAAACAAAGAAGCTTCTTAAACCGATATGTCTTCACCTGCTACTCAACAAACTTACTCGCGGACACCTTCTTATGACTCCGATAATGAATCTGCAGACTATACGGGCGAGGAATCTTCAGACGGTAGTATCGCACCGTACGACGAAACTTCAGACGGTAGCGTATCATCCGATGACGAAACTTCAGATCATAACGACCCGCGGGATGTCGAGGAGGAACGCAGTCATCTAGAATGGAGTGGTGCTGCTGCACTTATTTCTGATCCTATCTACCCACGTGCGTGTAATGTTAAAATTGGAAACTCGACTAAGCTTGAGGATTTCCATGATCCAACCGTTGAGATGGGTAAACATACTCTCCCCATTCATCGGCCGACTGCTGAGGCTATGAGGGAGTTTGCCACAGAAATTCGTCTTTCCATAACTCCAGAGCTATCTGAATGGGAAGCTAACGTTCTTGCCGACAGGAAAGAGAAAAGACTTCGTGTGAGGCGGTGGGCGCGTTACTACGGCTTCAAAACTGATCCATTCCTGCTTTCAAACGCCAATGCCAATACGCTCGATAATATCTTAGATGCAATCGTTGTGCGCTGGAATTATAGAATTTTCACTAGCCAACACTTCTACAGGATTATTGACCAATACGAAATAGTAGGACAAGAGGCCTTGAAGGCTTCCAGAATATATCAGAGAGTCAGACGGAAAGTTTGTAAAATCAACTTCAAGAAAAGGGGATCGCCATGCTATGAAGAGGCTATGCAGACACTCTTTGATGAGCTAGGTGTCTGCCGAATCAAGAGAAAAAAAGAGCAGCAACTGGTTAAACTTGACGCAATGGACAAGTGGTGGGCGGCCTGGACAGACGCTAGCAGTCCATTCGATATGGTTTTTATTTCTGTACAGGATTACGACTACGCCCATCTTAACGCCCGTGAGTTTGACTCAATGCTATTCAAATTGGCTAATGAGTCAGACCCGATGTTACCATTGTACTACTTCAACGATTTTGTACGAGAAGGATGGCCCGGTTTTGCTGATTTCGAGAGTTCGGTGCGATGCTTTGCTAGAGACTTTGGAGTTGACATTGACGACAAAGAGTCGAAACTCAATTACAAGCTGATTTCAATCATCCGGGCATGGATACCAAACAATATATGGATGGCGGCCTGCAGCCGCGGGCCACCTACATCCTTGAGGGAGTTGGTTGACAGGGTTAACGAGTTGAGTGATGATCCTGAGTTTTCTGATAAGAATCTTTGGCACAACTACGGAATACACACAAAGAATGGGGTTGGATTAAATATTTTTGACCCTCTTTCATATCATTTTTTGGAACATCGATACCAGAATACCCCTCTGATGAACCCACTCTCGGCTGCTGTACCGGACTTTGATCCACTACCTTATAAAGAACAAACTGATTTCTACCCTGTTACTTGGAAGTCTTCTTTCAATCGATACGGTGATGCAGACCCTCAAAAGGGTAAAAATAGTCAAGGAGCTCAGAAATTTCACAAACCTCAAAAGGTTCAAAAAACTCACAGTCCTCAGAAGTTTCAAAAACCTCAAAAGGGCCAGAAATTTCAAAAAGGCAAGAAGTTTCAAAAAGGGAAAAAGGGTCAAAAGTTTAAGAAGATCAAAACCGAGTAAGGAGAGTGCACGCATAATATAAGACAATTGGATCTACGATATTGTGATTTGTTCGATCTGAGTGTGGTAATTCGGGAGCCAGGCAGGGATAGCAACAGACCGCGCGGATCTTCAGCGTGGAACCAGTTCCAAATTCGAATAACCAAGGTAGGTAGGCATGCTTACTTTCAATAGTGGAACGAAAAGTATCCCTGCTAGCAGTCTAGACCAAAGACAAGAACAAGGGATCCACTGAGCCAAGCAAAGTTAAGGGAACTGAAAAATGACAGCTTTGGTTTCAAGGAGGCAGAGGCCCTGCCAACCACCACAGATATATATATTTTAATGCTATTGGAGATGAATCTGTTTATTGCCATAATGTGTGTGTAACATCTATGCAAAAATCAGAGAGAGAATACAGAATAGTTAGAGAGTCAAGAAAAACATAAAACAAATAAACGGAAAAAAAAAGTGTATCAGTTGTGAAAAGATATTGCTACAAGCGTATGTGCTATAAGCATGATTTGTGGGTCATGAGAAAAATCACACCTACTAGTAGTCTATGATTTTTTTTATTCAGAAATGAGAAAGTTGCTCAAACAGGGCCGAGATGCTTTCACCATGATGGTTTCTGCGGATGCATTCAGCCAGAATCGGTGAAATGTCAATGACAGTCAGCTTTTTGAACTTGGTTCTCTTGGATTGGGGAATAGGATACGTGTTGGTAACCACGATCTGATCAATACAAGGGCTCTTTTCGAGTTGCTCGAGAGAATCGCCAGAAAAGATGCCATGAGTAGCCACGACGAGCACGCGCTTGGCACCGCAGTTCTTGACGCAGTGTTCGGCAGCCGCGACAAACGAGCCGTGGCGGTCAATCATGTCATCCAGGAGGATGGCAGTCTTGTCCTCGACATCGCCGACAAGGGCAATGAGTTTCTCTTGCTTCATAAATTCCTCGTCTTCTTCGTCATCGCTACCGTGGGCGTCTCCAGAACCTCCCAGCGCATGCTCGCCATGAATGCTGCCCTCGAGTCCGCCGTAATCAGAGTTGCCTGTCTCAGAGACGGTGTCAACAAAATCATCTTGCTCTGGGTAGTCGTCATTGACAACATGGCCACCGATAACGCGGGCAACGTGCGTGCTGTGCGAAGGGATTACACGGAATTCCTCTTCCTCGCCATCCTCATTAATCTGCGAGAAATAATCTTCACCACTGATAGAGCCAGATGGGGTGCGCACGTCAACTTCCTTAGGAGGAACATCGAGGATTTTGGTCTTTTCAACACCGTCAATGACGACCTTAACCTCTCCATCCTCCTCCTCGTCTGAATCGTCGGCAGAAATCTGATTACTAAGCCCGCTAGGGGTTTTGGCGGAAGACGAAGAAATGGGCGATCTGGGGCCGGCCTTATTTGAGGCCTTGGACGACAGCAAATTGCCATTAACACGTGGGCCCGCAACTGAGGTGCCAGGCGAAGTAAGCCTGTTGACTTCAGACGACGCCGAAGGGGAATGGGTGTAGGGGGCCTTTCTTCGTCTTCGGTCAGTGTGGATCATGGCGAAGTTCACCTTAAGAGCGTCGGCAAGAGCTGTGACTCTCTTGGTTCCTCCAGGGTTTTTGGACACAATAACGGCTCTGTTCTGATAGTCCACAACATTTTGCTTGATCCATCTGGCAAGAGTGGGCGCAGCGTGAAGGTTGTCGACGGGTTTTGTGAAAAAGCCTTGCATCTGAGTAGCGTGCAAGTCCATTGTAATGACATGGTCAGCGCCAGCCATGGTAAGCAGGTTTGCAAGCATTCTCGCAGTAATAGCGCCACGGTGCTTCTTCATCTTGGACTGTTTGGAGTAAGGAAACGAAGGGATCACGGCAGTGATCTTGTTGGCGCTTCCGCTCTTGCAGCCCGAAATGAAGATCAGAAGCTCCATAATATGGTCATTGATGGAGTCGGAGCCACTTTGGACAATGTAAACGTCCTCATCACGCACAGACACGCCAATTTCGATCGAGGTTTCGCCATTAGCAAATTTGCGGAGAGTGCAAGGGCCCTGCTCAACGCCCAGGCGGTCACAGATGAGCTGCCCGAGTTCTGGGTGCGAAGATCCTACAAACACATGAGATTTGCGCATTATTCGGGGTGATTTGTGGAGCCAAAATGAGTCTTGCGAAGCAAGAGAAAGTCAAGTTGAACTGTCAAGAAAAGATTTTGCATAATTTTTTTTTTTCTATATAATAAGATTTTCGGTTGACAGGTCCGAGTCACGTGATAGATACAAATTGTGTCAGTGGGCACATATCCACCAACGCCCTGCCGTTATATGGGCTCGGGCCGCGGCGGGCATGGCTTCCCCACACGTCTTGAACGAGGAAGGTTTCATTTACTTATCAACGACGTCAAGAACCTGCTGCTTGTCTATCTTGTGCATCATCTTGATGATCTTATCTGAGTTTTCCACTTGGAAGTGGACCACGGGGATGTCAAAGGCCTGAAAAGGTCAGCGGGAATATATCGCAAAAATGAGGGAAATAGCACCATCGTAAACGGCCTCTAGTATCAGCGCTCTTGGGTTACTATACTCACATATTTATCATACCAAGTCTTGTTTTCAGGCTTGGAAATGTCAACTTCCTCGTAGTCAAACTTGGTCCTTGCCTGATCCCAGGCTTGCGATAGGTTGGCTTTGGCTTGCTCACAAAGGCCACATGAAGCTTTAGTGAAAAGCGTCACTTTGGCAGGTGCCATGCGGATCAATGACAGCCTCATGATTAGAATAGCAGTAGAGTGGACTCTCTCTGTGTGTGTCTGTGTGTGTTTGTAGAGGAAGAGGTGGGTTGGGTGATTAATGGACTGGCATGGAGTGAAATTTCCATCAAAATCGCCAGTCGTGACAATGAAATTTGGAAGCCCGGCCAGCGTAAAAGTTAGTGTTCATATCCTTTGATTCAAGGCTTTTCCGTCTTCTGCGAAACTCTCGTGTCCAACGCTCATGGGGTCGCCGAATTGCCATAACGAAACTTCGTAAATGAAACTTCTGGTGTGGGCCAGCGCATTAGCGTCAACTCCAGTTTAATATTTTGTGTTTTGCGTCTTAAGCTGCTCATTTTCCCGTTGACCCGTTCCCGCGCACTCTCTATATCTCTCCCCTCGTTCATTGAGACCCTGCTTTCATGAGCTCAGACAAGGCATTTGTGCTTTCTAAGTTTGTGTAGCATTTTTCATCCCGTTGTACCCCCACTACCCATCATACTTAGAACACAGAGATACTTTTTTTCAGACTTTCTTACCACTAAACATCTCTTGGAATCGACCTGAGGTTCACCCCTAGCTAGCTGCCTTCTCTAGCTACTTTCATGATGGCAAGAGAACACCTCCAACTGTCCTCACGCAACCGTTGGATCTCGCTATTCATACAATGCGTTACTCTGCATCTTTCGGACTGGATCACTGTCGGGATTGTCACTGCGCTCTTCGTAGCATTGGAATATAAAGAGCCATTCCATCGCATGTTTTCACTGGATAACAGGAATATTCAGTACCCTTTTGCAGAGCATGAACGTGTACCAGCCTTTGCTATGCTGGTAAGTTTACTCAATACTTTCTGTCATACAATGCTAACGCGGAATTATAGGTCATAGCGCTTGGGCTTTCGTTTTTGACGATACTTGTCACGTCTCTCCTCAATGGCCAATCAGGCCGCCGTTTCCATCTTCTTCAAGTTTCTTTGCTTGGTTTGGCTACGACATTTTCCTTCAACGGTTTTATTACAAACTTCCTAAAAGTCTACATTGGCCGCCCGCGCCCTGATCTTCTTGCCAGATGCGTTCCGGCTGAAGGAACGCCCACCAGCGAGCTCGTCACTGTTGCTGTGTGCACCTCCACTAACATGAAAACACTCAACGAGGGATTCAAAAGCTGTCCGTCGGGGCATTCGAGTATCAGCTTTGCGTGTTTGGGATTTCTGGCGCTGTGGTTGGGTGGCCAGCTAGGTTCGTTCAAAGAGGGAACTGGCACCTACAAGCTGTTGATTTCGCTAATGTAGGTTTACTCCCTTGCCATGCGTAAGACACAACTGACTAACAAGACGTTAGACCGTTGCTGATTGCTGCGTTCATTGCCATTAGCAGACTGGTAAGTTACATCAAAAACAATGGGCCATTTGTCACGCGACTAACTCGGTTACAGGAAGATTATAGGCATCATCCTACAGATGTTATGAGCGGCAGTCTACTCGGAATAACTGTCGCTATTGCTTCATACGTATGTGTTCGATTGAATCTGTAAAATTCCAAAAGCTAACCATATAGCGGGCTTTCTTCCCATCTCTGTTCTCACCTTCTCCCGGTGTACCCCATAGTGCTTCCACGCTGGCTCTCCGCACTGGCTTAGTGGGTGAAACCTATGCGTCGCTGGAGAATGGAGAAGCTGAGTATGATGAAAGTTTAGATACCTTGACTTGACGACCTTAAAACGATGTGCTAACTCACGTATATATAAGACTTGTTAAGAGCTAGAAGGATGAATTTAATGCTGCTCGATGAAACACTCTCGGAGTGACAACAATTGAGGCGATAGAAAAGTTATTGCTATTACAACAGCTGCCAATGTCATCATTAACTTACTATTCTAGAAGTAGAGAAATAAAAGAAAAAAAATACTTTTACTTGCTCTACAATACCTCCCCAAAAAACAAAATGGCGTGCACATGCAAAGTAGATAGGTATTTTCCATCAAAAGGGTCAAGGTTCAAAAAACGAGTATTTTAAAAAGCAAGATATTTAAAAGGCAAGATATATAAAAGGTAGGATATGTTTTCAGTGCATATACTATGTCACTAGTAGTAACAGTCATGCTCAATGGCATTCTGCATGGTTGCTTCTTAATCGTCCAAGTTTTCAAATCCGCTGCTCACAAATGCTCGCTTAAGGTACGTTTTCCAAGCTTTCCTCGACTCTCTGATTATGTGGTCCTCCTTCTTGTTCTTTTTGTGGCCCTTCTTGCCCTTTTTTCTGGACTTCTTCAGCACCGCTTCACTGCCCTCGATGGCTTGATCAAGCATTGAGTCGTGCGTGTCATCGCTGCTACTAGGGCTGACGGCGATTTCGGCAGACAGGTAGCGCGCCAGTTTGATCCAACTTTCGACGAGCAGGTTGTCCATGTAGTACGGGGCGTCGTCAGTCGAGTACTCAAGTTCGTATGTAATGTTTTTGTCGCCAATGTTCGCTGCAGTAAGGTTTGAAAAATACTGCGTATAGCGCGTGGGAGTAAAGGTTTGCGCCTTGTATGCAGGGCCAGGGAGTACGGACTCGAACTTGGGCGGCCAGGTGGGATCAGCCTTGGGCTTCTTCTTTTTCTTCTTGCCGCTGGCATCCACCGTGTCTTCCTCAAGGTACTCCTCAGGGTAGTCGTCGTCTTCTAGTAAGCGCGCCAATTCCTGGTCAATCTCTTCAAACACTTCGGCCCAGCTTCTTAGCGGTTCTCCATTGGCATATACACTTGGGCTCAAGTCCTCAAGACCTGTAATATTGTATTCCCAGACTCGAAGACCAGGGAGGTACGTAGGAATCACACTAGGGTTGACATGATGAATACTGTAACGGGTATTCAGACTACCGTCCTCGGGGTCAACAATTTCGTTATAGGTCTCACGGACATCAGCCAAATATTCAACCTTGCCCTGAACTGTGATGGGGTTCTCATCGTCCCAGGCAATGACAGGTGCGGATTGGATTTTCTCGGGGGTGACAGCTTGAGAGTCCAGAACCAGGAAGTGGTCCACATTCATATGGCCAAAAAGACTACCCACAATGATGTCTCTGTACTCATGAAACCATGCTGAATAACGATCCAAGCAGCTAGGTTCCCAGTTATTGGCGGTAGGAGGGACGTGGCCAGTCAACCAGACCTTCATGCCTCTTGCGCGAAGCTCGCTAAGCACAATACCGAGCCATCTGAACTGGAGGTGGCCAGGATCTTTCCTTTTATCGCACCCATCCGTTATTGGGTTGCTCTGGAACCAATACAACGTGTTGATTGAGAGAACAGCCAGTTTATTGGGAATCACCTCAGCCATGAAACTGACACCTCTATCAAAGACATGGACCTGCTCCTCCGGGACCATTTTACTCCAGATTCTGTAAAGCTCCCTTGTCTGCAATGTCGGTCCCTGCACAAACAAATTGTGAGGGTATACATCGTTATTGCCCAGACTGGGGACAATAGGAATTTCAAGAGGGTGAAAGGGATCGTCGCAGCCAAATACATCCTCGAACTTTTTGACCATACGTTCGTTCATGTCCAGGATGTGCATTTCAGTTCTTGGGAACTTATTATCGCGGTCATGTCTGACATTATCACCGGTCCAAACTACAAAGTCGATTTTATCCTTGAGGTTGGCTTCAATCCATTCAAACGTCGCGTTGACCAATGACATTGGGGCATCACACCGACTAACTGGGTGCCCGAAAGGCCCAGTCTCGCCTTCTTCGTCTTCGTCACGGTGGCAAGCAGTCTCTGGGCTAGTGTGGGGTTTGTAGTACGGGTCAGGATGAATGTCCGTGATGTGGAGGAACCGGCCGTGAATTGGTCTCTTAGTCTTTGCGTGCAACAAAGAAGTTTTAGAGTCCTGTTCATTGAGGGGATCTGAAATGACGGAGCCATCGGAGGAAGAGGTGGAGGTCAATGCATTCTTGAGTCTCTCGAGCGAAGGAAGAACGGTCTCGAATATATCAAATGCCAAAGACAAGCCGACGATGGCCAGCAGGACCGCTACACTAAGATTGAATCTCATCAAGAGGAAGGGCGCTCTTCAATTTCGGTCGGTTAGGGGTTTTGTTGATATCGATAATAATCGCAAAGGTACTTGAAACTTCGGGCCAGACCTTTTTCTTGTGCGCGGGAAACAGGCCTGGAAATCCTGCGTTAACCTGGCTACTACGCGTAGGTTGAAGTTGTAGTAGTAGTTGAGAAGGAAAAGGAAATGAATGCGTAGAGTTTTAATAACGCTTGACGACTCTGGAGACAATAGCGGCGGGTGTTGGTATGCGATGCGAAATTGTGACGACTAATTTTGTGCCAAGGCGTCAACGGTATTTGGAATTCTTGTGCAGCACATGTGCATGTCTACTGTACGTGCATGCCTACATACTATAGGCAAGTCATGTGATACACCTGGGGTTGAGTAGGATGCCAGTGGTACGTGCACATCCCGGAAGGCCGAGAGATTATACGTATGAAACCACAGAGGGAGAAGAGCAACAGCAGTGGTCGCACAGGCCTATGATATAAATGTAAATATTCATAGAAGCCATTCAGAACAAACATTCGTTTAATGTTCATATATGCTGCTAAGTTTTTTTCGATGTAGGTTTGTTATTGAGCTCAAATTTTGTTAGAAAGATACATGCTACGTAATTAGCTTCCACCACTTCGTAAACTCAGTGCAAATGCATCCCATTCATATTCATCTATGTAGCACAAGTGTACTAGTGGTAATCAGAAATAGCAAAGGTACTACAACCTCTTGTACTCCATAGATTCAAAGAACTATTCCATGAAGCTGAACATTGATCAATGTTATATTATGTCATTTAACTCCTTGTCGTGCCGAACCTCCTAATAACAAATGTCATCACTCAACATTTGAACAATCCAAAACTTGAAAAATCGCATAGCACACAACCGTTTCGCGTACTCTGCTGCAACGCCGTATTATCCCTTCTCATTACTTGTAGTTCAAGCAGTTCAATCACTGTACACTCTCTTTCTATCAATTGATGCCTGGCTTCGCAACTAAATGGCGTCTGGTTTTGATCCCAACTTATTCCTCTTTTGGCATTAGGGCTTAACCCTAACTGACAGTCACTTTTGGGTTAGGTAAATGAAATTTTGTATGGGAGCGCGCTCCAAGGCTTGCAAAATCTTCATTTTGTATCCTCTTCCTCCTTCTAAGACTCGTCTTTCCATCACAACTCGACACGACAATATAACAAAATGAGTGGTAAGTAGACGATCCTAAACTACGGTCGGTCGACCCGATAGTGAATTATTTGAAATACAGTTGCTAACGATTTTCAGGAACCGGTGCCTCTGGTAACAAATTTAGAATGTCGGTATGTTAAAATGAAATTTCAGCTTCAACGATTGATGCGCTATATTTGCGTATGTTCGACTTTTGGACGACATGTTAACAAATATAATAGCTCGGCCTGCCCGTCGGTGCCGTCATGAACTGCTGCGACAACTCTGGTGCTAGAAACCTTTACATCATTGCCGTCAAGGGCTTCGGTGCCAGACTGAATCGTCTTCCCGCTGCTGGTGCTGGTGACATGGTCATGGTGAGTAAACAAGAATGATTCAGACGATTGAAACTTATCCTGACTATTTAGGCCACTGTTAAGAAGGGTAAGCCCGAGCTCAGAAAGAAGGTCATGCCTGCCATCGTTGTCCGTCAATCCAAGCCTTGGAGACGCAGAGATGGTGTCTACCTCTACTTCGAGGACAACGCCGGTGTCATCGTCAACCCTAAGGGTGAGATGAAGGGTTCTGCTATCACTGGTCCCGTCGCCAAGGAGTGCGCTGATCTGTGGCCCAGAATTGCTTCCAACTCTGGTGTTGTTGTTTAAGTAGCTGACTTTTGTAATTAATTTATTCGGGTTCAAAAAAAGATACAAACGAATCGAAATAAATCTTGCATTTTCATTGATTTCTATTTTTCAAAAATGTTCCTAAATGGCTTTATGTAGCGTAAATGCCTAGTGCAGGAAAAGCCCGCAATATATACAAATTTGTAAGATGCAATTTTCAGTTCCCTTCCTCCACCATCAAATGGTTTCCGAAATCCCCCAAAGCTCCGACGACGAGTTCAACCTTCTAGATTTTGTCTCTGAAGACCTCATCCCTATTCGTGCGGTAGAAAACCTTGGTGACTCTTTGCTGACGTTCGATGGCTTGCTAAAGGAGCCTGGTCTTAAAGTTTACGAAGATGGAGGAGCTGCTGGTTGTGGAGGTAAATTGTGGCCCGCAGGCGAGCTCCTTTCACGCTTTATGATTCGTGAGGGTGTAAAAGATGCAGTGAATATTTTGGAGCTTGGAAGTGGAACCGGACTCGTGGGGTATGCTTTAATTCATTTCACATTATGGTGATGAGTTAGACTAACAGAGTAGGTTGGCGATCGCTTTGCACGAGGAGGATAAAAACCTGAAAATTTGGGTCACGGATCAGGAGTAAGAAAATACAAAGCCATGAGAATAAAAACGCCACTAACATCAGGCAGAAATATGGTACCGTTGATGGAAAAGAACATTCAGCTCAACAAGCTCGAGAGTATTGTTAAGGCAGAAGTTCTCGACTGGTATGAGAACCTTGGATAGTGACCTGGGGATTTTTTTTTAATATTCGAGCCGCATTTGGCTTCTTGTATCTCCATGTTTACTAACTTTGATAGGGGTGCAGACCTGCCAGTCTTTGCCGTGGAGAACAAAATCGATGTTGTTCTTGCAGCAGACTGTGTATACCTAGAAGCCGCTTTCCCACTCTTGGAGAAGACGTTACTTGATCTGACTGATGTGAAGAATCCGCCTGTGATTCTGATGAGTTACAAAAAGCGTAGAAAGGCAGATGCAAGATTCTTCAAGGCCATGAGGAAACATTTCAAGTTTCATGAGGTGAGCTCACGAACGACATCAATCCCCAAGCATTACCTGCTAACACTGAATAGATCACAGATCACGCCGATTACGACAAGTTTATCAAAGATTCAGTATTTCTGTATAGCATTACTCGTGCATAGCTAGACGTTTCATAGATTGATTCTGTATATACATGTATACAGCCTGTATAGTAACTACTGTACACATTATGTACTACAATATTTCACACCTCCCAAAGCATAACAACTTCAAAGCTCGCTTTTTAATTTCTTATACCTATTCCTCTTACATCAACTTTTAATATTGCATGAGAAGTTCTAGTAGCCAACACAGATCCCAGGCCAATTTTGAACTCACCATTTGGATGATGCAACTTTTCAATTGAATCTTGAAATTTCAGCAGTGTACAAATAGACAGTCAACAGTGGAGGCACCATGTCGGGATCATACGCAATCAGTGAAATATATAGTAAGGGCTCCCCTAAGTGACTTCGTTCAGTCCGCTAATAGACCAGATCTCATTGCCTCTGACAAGCTTCGACAACGCACGACGGGTATCAATCAGCTTCGCGAATTCCTCCAACGCAGTCAAAATGTTGCTTCGCTCTCGCCAACAGGTCGCAAGCGTACTTTGAATTTGATGTTTGATTTGACAGCGAAAGAACGTACGGCATACGTCCTGGGTAAACACAGAAACGATGGCAATGACGCAGGCGCACAACGACTCTCCAATGCTGGAGAGATTACGCGAGTACTTGTCGCCACAGGTATCACAGAGTTCAAAGGCAAAATGTGTCGACTCGTTCTTTCTCACATTGCCGATACTCTGTTGGCGCCCACACTTGCAGAGAGAGTCTGCATGCCTCTTCTTGATTCGTATTCAAAGACATTCAGATTAATTGTCGAACACCCAGCACATGTAGAGCACTTATCGCTAAAAGATATTCAAACATATCTGACATTCTTATGCAAAGCCGTTGACGCGATCATCGAGAGCATGGGAGCATCCATCGATACCGAATCCAGTATATACCTTTTTGCAGACAGCGCACCCAGTCTCTCGAATCAACGACGGATGCCTTATGCGATTGCAGAGCTTCTGCAGAGTATCCAGTTGCTGCTGAACATTTCATCTGGGATTACACTGAACCAATTAAGCGATATCTGGAACACCGTAGGACGGTATATCAATTCAACGACCGAGTCGGCCATGAGCGATTCGTACGCAATTGGAATTGCGAACGTGCTTCTGAATCTAGCAAGCTCGCGAGATTTAAATTTCTGTGAGAGCGTGTCGTTGTTGATGCTCGAGAGGCTACCCGAGTTATGGAAGAGCAAGAGCTTACCTGTAAGGGAAGGCTTATTGATCTTTTTACAACTCTCCTTCCCATTTATGACAACTATTGTGACTAAAATTGACGAAGCACCACAGGATATACAGGATCTAATCCAAAGATCTATTAGCGAAATCCGGCACAATATTTCATCTGAAGCTGCGTTCTCTTCTTTAAACTTGAACCTCCTGTCATCAGACATTGATATAAATAACCAAACTCCGCAGAGAATTCATGACTGGTTCACGCAATCTCATTTCCATCTTAAATCCACTGGGAATATCCTTGCATGGATGACGATGCTTTCTTATCACAACATCACCGTCCTTGAGCATATAATAAACTTTTCATCTTTTGCTTCGCGCTCTAAAAAAAGGAAAGCTGCAAGCAATGCAGCTTCTCCTGATTTAACTTCGCTCGAGCACCATGTTTTTCAAGAGATCATTTTCGACCTTGAGGGCGAAGGGAACCTAACGCGCAACATTCAAAGCTTAATTGTACATATGCAGCAGGATGAAATGCCAGAGTTTTTGGCTTCGCGGGCTTTCATCGCTCTCTGTGAAGTCTCAAATCCTACTCATACTGAAACTTCAGCTTGGGCTCTTCTTGCAATATGTTACTTGCTCCACTCTTTCCCAAATTTTTCTTTTGAAACCATTGACCTTGATAATCTCTGGAACATTTTATGCAAAGGATTCTACCATCCGTCTCTAAGCACCGTATCCAGTTTTTGCTTATCAACCATGCTGGCCCAGAACAGGATTTCAGCTTCCGTGCGCAAGCCCAAGATTGAGAGATTGCTTAGCATGTTCGATTCAAGTGGGCCACATCTTTCCAACGGTTCAGTCTATTTGGCGCGACAGTTATTGAGCACCTACAGTTTAAGCATTGTCGACAAACTTCAGAGTGCTGTAGACAAGCTCATGTTTTGGTTAATGGCACTTTTACAAGTTGACAATAACTCTAGGAAGTCGGGATCGAGCGTCAGTCCAGCTGTGATTTCAAGCTTGATTCTAGAGTTTTGCAGGATTCCTTTTGAGAGCGGGCAGATGATCAGATATTCTGGTGTCTTTCAGTTGGAAGCATTGAGAGCCAATACTAACAACGCAGGATTGGGATATACTAGAACAGGTATAGTACCATCTATTGATCCTTGCGATACAATTAAAAAAGAAAATGATGTGCCGAGGTTTGTAAATCCCTCGACTGAGATTATTTCAGGTATTCTCACTAGTTTGATGGAAGCCTGTGACCGTTTGAACGAAAGCCTGTCTGACAATGATAACGAAATGAAATTTTCTAGCTACCCCGTGCTGTACGAACCTATTCTTAATTTCATAGGAGCAATCTTTATGGTCTCCCTACAGGTTGAGAAAACAAACCAAGTTTTCCAATCTCAGTGTAGGGAGCTCACCATGATCTTGCAATCCATTTTTAAGAAGCTGTGTTCTACTTTAAAAGCTGCATCTCTTCAAGAAGATCATGTTCGGTACATATTACATGGAATGGAATACTTTGTTCAGATTTATCCTTACATCTCTGATTCCTTTTATCGTGAAGTATACCGTCAAGATCTGGACGATATCCTTGCAATATTTCAACAAAACCGGTCTGCGCCGGGCTCATTTGACGATGAAATGAAGGGAAACGAAACATTGACCAAAGTTCCTCTGCCTGCTTCGTTACACTTGTATGTCAGTTTGCAATCAACTGAAGATGTGCAATTGTATATGAGCTACACTAAAATCAGACTTTTGCAAAGCAAGATTCAAGACGACATTAACTACCTAGAGGCTATTAGTCGTCTGATCCAATCAGCCGAGTCATCGAACGAAGTGGCTGCAATATGCGCTACTTTTATAGACAATGTTTCAAAAACTTCATCTCAGAGCCCAGCTCTAGCTTTACCATTACAAAAGTTTATTCGTACTATAGGTGAAAAGCTGCTTAGCGTGTATGAATGGGATCGCGCGGAAAGTACCCTCTTGCTTTGCATAAAAGTTCTCCATGATTATGCTTCGATATGGACTGTTCACGAAATAATACATTCAGATTTCTCCGATATTTTTAGTTGGCTATGCAAGCTGGTATTCGATGGAGGATATAAGAATGTTCGAGTGCAAGAACGTCTGGGGAAACTTTTAACAGAAATTATGACATATACCCCTAGACTGGTGATAAATGAAGACAAGACGTTACCTGGGTATTTCGGGATGCTATTTGCTGATTCCTCGGATGTAAGTTACTCATGCGCCGACCTCCTACCAAAGGTTTTCAAGAATTATCCAATCACCTCACATATTACGTTCTTCAACGGGATTCAAGATGTCATGGGACAGATCAGCAATGAGAAGGAAAATCTCGCAGCGCGATGCTATGTGCTTATTCGTCTTGCTCAGAGTGGAGATTCTCTTGTGATTGGTAGCATGTTTAATCTTTTGGAGTTTGCAGTTTTCCAAGAAGCCCAGATGTACATCAAAAGCGGAATACGGGAAATTTGCAAGTTCTACAAAGAAGACAGTCTTCAAAAGTTTTTAGCACGCCAGGCTGAAGAGCTGCTTTACTTGTGGTTTTCAAATGAAGTCGATATTGACTTTCCATTTGAGTATTTTGGTTACCTGACGGAAGAAGCGTTTTTGAACGAGTATTACCCTATTCTTACCCTCTTATTGTTGCATTTTAAGAAATCTCAAGGATTTCCCCATATTACGAAGATCGCGCACAAAATAGCTTCCAAAAACATTGACGTGCTCTTGATTCCCGCTTTGCCAATAGTATGGGCGTACGAACTCACAACAGAACCTAATATCCAGAAAAACTTTTGGCTGACGAAAGAAGTCGGGACCGACAAGTGGAAGAAGTGCACTAGTCAAGGATTGGCGGTTTTTGTGTCGTCATTGATGTTGTTGGTTAATTTTTCAACTGTTCCCGCCTCTATATTAGGAAAAGAAGACATATTTTCCAAGATTTATTCACAAACTCAACCTGCAACACTGGTTAGCTTCCCGCAGCCTTTAGTAACACCTTCCAATGTTATTCGTCTTATCCACCAAGCCATTTCGCAGTCCTCTTCTCCGATTAATCTGAGCAACCCTAGCTCATTTTCTTTCATCTCACGAGCCATTATCAATAAAATTGTTCATACAGTGGACCCTATTCAAAAATGCATTAATCTTCGACGCCTTCTTTTCTTTGCCAGCAACTTTTCTACACCTGAACTTTCCGATTACCCATTAGAAATTCTGCTCACGGCGATTGTGTCTCTTATCAACGACCCTATTGCGCGACCAGAAGCCTTCATGGCTCTGGAGGTTTTGATGCAAAATTATACTGCTTCCCTTTTAGCACAGCCTGACCTATTATTGGAGATTAGTCTACGATGCCTTGTGTTCTCTTTTCAAGCTAGACAGGACAACAGTGAAAGGCCTGATTTGACTTTCTTGCGCATTCTCTGCGAGCAAGCGGCCGAACCATGGTGTCAATTGGTTAGGATTTTGTTTGCGTGGTTGAATAGCGAAGATGTCAAGTGCAAAAGTTTTGAATTTACATCAACTTTCACCTCCTCTAGTGAAACATCGAAAAAACTTCTGCTAAGCTGTATTGCGTTTGAGCTTGATAGGAATGTTTATTTACAGGAGGCACTGCTATGCGATTTGGAAGGGGACGATCAAAACATTTTAGCTGATATCGTTAGGACTAATCCAATTTCAACGCGTGGCTATACTGTTTGGATATCAAGGCTACTGGGCAAGATGTATTCGTCGACAGGTGTGTGCCCCAAAACGCCCAACTCTGATGCCGAGCAACTGACGACCGAAGATGACCCAATTAAGCGCATACTTGAGCAAGTTGTGCAACTAATTGCAGATGAGGACTTGGCTGTCGTTAACTATGCTGAAGATGCTCTTAGACACATTAGAACCCACGAAGAAGCAAGCCTAAACACGTGGATTGTCAATTCAATGGAACCCAGTTTATACAAGTCCATGGGATATTTATACACCCCTAGGGAATACTCAACAACATTGATAAAGTTCAGCAAAATTACCGATAGCAGTGAGAATACTGCTTATTGGATTTATCAGTTCTGTATGGCTTTACTTGATCATATTACTCTTGAGCACTCGGAATTGAGGTCGTTGGGTCCACTGCTTTTGAATATTCCAAAGTTTGGAAAACGCATATTGCCTTCCCTCGTCCACTTATACCTCAAGGCGCTAAGCTCTCGGAGCAGTAATCCGGAGCTTGACGAAATGTTGAATTTGTGTCTTCGTGAGTCTCGCAACTTTGAAGTGCAAAAACTTATCATCTCAACCTTTTTTTATTTGCGCGCAAACAAACTTACAAGAGACCGATTGGGGAGAAATTTTATTGATCTGGATATTAAGGCTGGAGTTAAATCTTGTCTACAGAATAATGAACCTGAAACTGCATTGATGCTCGCAGAGCTAGATTGGTCAAATGCTGAGCTTTACAATCAGCAGTTTACCTCCTTTAACCTCATGCCCAAAATATACGAAGCAGCAAATGATCCTGACATGTATTACGCAATTCCAACTAACCCCAGTTTGAATGGAGCAATCAAGACATATCTGTATGAGAACAACAACACTCGACTCTTACAATACCAGAGCGCATTCTTGAATGAAAAGATGATTTTGAATGAAATGCCCAACGATCTGCTGCTACCTGAAACTCTTCAGAACACAGGCATGTTGGGAATTTCTAAGTTGGTATTGGACTCGATGACATCTGAGGATGAGGCTAAATTATATGCTCAGGCGTGGAAACTACAGCAATGGGATTTGGCATACAGCATTGAGCCAAAAACGCGAGATGAGATTGTGTTCAACTTGCATAAAACATTGAATGGCACAGGCGATGCTAATGAAGGGTTCTTCGAAGCGTATAATACGGCGCTGTCTTTGCTTAAGGTTGCTACTAGAGGTAACGAAGAGAATCTCTTCGAGACACTTTCAATTATTCGAGAGAGCGAAGAGATCATGAGTGTTGATGATAATGCGAGCGCTCTGAAAATCTCGGAGGACCAAATGAAAATTGGGCGCCAATGGATGGATATCTCTAGGTAAGTACAGTTGCCATTAATTTTGCCATTACTAACTCGGCCAGTTTTGAAGCAGTTGAGAACATACTTATTTCGCGTCAATTGATCTGGCAAGCTATAGAACAGCGTAAGCAGATCCCTGGCCTCTGGATTTTGGCCAATGAGCTCCGTGGAGCCAACATTAAGTACTACTCAGAAATTGCTCGGTCTCATAAGCGAGTGCAACATTCGGTAAATGCATCGGTCAAGCTCGATAGGCTCTTGCAGTTTTTGTATAAGCAGAAACAAGACGCGGGCCAGAATTTCATGGATGACGCGCACGAAACTGCGATCCAAAAGCTCAATTTCTGGTGCAAAATGGAGACTGCGGCCTCAAGTTGGTTGATGGGAGAACAGAAGATCCCCATTACAATTTTGAGATCACTGATTGGAGATGATCAGGGACATCTGGTTAACAAAGAGGAGCTCCCTTTAGTGTTTTCTACACTGGTAAGTATTTTCAATATTAAGGGTATGGGGGCTAATAATTTAGGTACAATGGTGTTCTGAGGCAAGATATCAATCACCGGATGATATTATTGATTCATATTTATCGCCAGCACGCAAGATAATGAAAGCTGCTTCGATCGATGCTAAGCGATCAGCAGAAGTATACCATACTTTTGCTGTGTTCTGCGATCAGCAGTATAACAACCCGGCGGCCGCTGAAGAGCTTACCCGGGTTGCTAATTTCAGAGATTACAAGAAGAAGGAGATGGAAGGCTTGAGCAAGCTTGTCGAAAGCGGCAACACTGAGGATAAACAGGCTGTACAGATCCACCTCGAGAAGGTCAAAAGGCTCCTCCAAATAGATGATGCAGAATACAAACGACTGTATTATTCAAAGCGGACCTTTTTAGAACACAGTGCTACTTTTTATCTGCAGGCTGCTATACATGCTGACAGGAATGGCGAGGATATTTCATCGTTCATAGCACTGTGGCTTGGTAATGGCATGGATAAAGGCCTCAATAGGGCTATTGAGAATTTGATTACGAGCGTGCCTTCTTCTCAGCTAGTACCTTGGATCAACCAACTTTCTTCTAGGTTAGGCGAAAAAGAAGCAGCTTTTGCTAATAACCTTGAGAGGCTTATCTTGAAAATTTGCTCAGATCACCCTTATCACAGTCTTTATTCCATTGTTGGTCTTCGTATGATAAGCACAACGAAAGACGACGCTTCAAAGGAGCGGTGCAATGCCGGAGATAGCATTTGGAGGCAGTTGCTCAACACAGGGAAAAATACGGATCTTTTGATCAACATGGAAATCTTTAGCACTCAATGCGTTAACCTTGCCGTTACGAAGGTGCCACTTGAAAAAAAGAAAAAATGGAGTTTTGACTATGTTAGGAACCGATCATGGTGGCTCAAAACATTGCCTACTCTAGATTTTCCGCCTCCAACTATCAGTGTTGCTATCAGAAACGACCTCAGGTATGAAGTTCCATCTATTGTGTCTCTGAATAGAGATATTCCCATTGCGTCTGGCTTGAGCGCTCCCAAGATTCTGAGGTGTACAGCTTCAGATGGTCAAACGTATACTATGCTATTTAAGGGTGGTAAAGACGATCTTCGGCAAGATGCAATCATGGAACAAGTGTTTGACCAAGTGAACCTATTTTTTTCAAAGAATCCCGATACGCGGTCTCGTAAATTGAAAATCAGAACATACAAGGTTATTCCTCTTGGGCCAGAGGGAGGTATTATTGAGTTTGTTAAAGACACAATGGCCTTAATGGATTATCTGCAGCCTGCCCATCATCGATATCGACCTCAGGACTATGATATCCCAAAAGCCCGTGATGCAATGCGAAAAGCACAGAACAAGTCTACTGCTGAGCGATACAAGGTATATTTGGACATTGAAAAACATTTGCACCCTGTTCTTCACATGTTTTTTATGGACTATTTTTATTCACCTGAAGAGTGGTTTACAAACAGAATACGATACACACGGTCTACTGCAGCTAGTTCTATTATTGGCTACGTGCTAGGGCTTGGCGATCGCCATTGCAATAACATCTTACTAGACAAAAAGTCTGGAGAAGTTGTGCATATTGACCTAGGAATTTCATTTGACCAAGTGAGTGATGTTGACTAACAATAAAGGAAAGTGCTAACATGTTTTTCTAGGGCAAAGTTTTGCGAATTCCTGAGCTGATCCCGTTTCGCCTAACACGAGATATAGTTGATGGCATGGGTATCTCGGGAACAGATGGTGTGTTTCGACAGTGCTCTCAACTATCACTGCGTGTTCTAAGGGAAGAATCTGATAACATTGCGACAATTTTAAATGTTTTGAAAGATGATCCCTTGTATTCCTGGTCAATCTCTCCGCTGAAGAGCAAGAAACTACAGAATGAAGTACAGAAGATTCACCCGACCAATTCAGGCGAATCTGACGCAGAGCGAGCTTTAGCTGTGGTCAACCAAAAACTTTCAAAGACTCTGAACGTCGAGGCAGTTGTCAGTCAACTTATTCAAGAAGCAACAACTCCGCATAATCTCTCTCAAATCTTTTTCGGTAAGTTAGCTATTATTCTCGTTTCCAACTGATATATTAACTCTTCAGGTTGGTGTCCTTACTATTAGGCGTTAGTTCTCAACCGATTCCAGTTTTTTTCAATATATAGACATATATAAGGACATAGATGAGGTGTCTTATTTATACAATAATAGATAACTGAGCTCCAGGTATCATTTTATTCAACTCCTCGAAGGAAGGGAGAGCTTTCGTCCCAAAAATGAGATCAAGAACGTTGATTCGCTCTCCAAATGAAAAGTGAAAAATTTGGCGTACTTCTGATAAACCCTTGCCCATAAGATCATGAAAGCCTAACAAAAAATTCTTTTAGAAATTCACCAAACGAAACCTCTGCAGCGATCCTTGATATAGCTAACTGCAATCGAAAATACAGATTCTAGCAGTGTATTTGTCTCGCAGTGTAACACTTTTTGTGCTGAGTGATACCTGGTTTGGCTTTTTCGCTAAAATAAAATCTTACTACGCTATCATGCAAATTAGCACTCGTCTTCCGGCAACTCTTTACCCAAGTTCCGTTCGATTGCTCGCGAACCACATCTTCAACTGATATCTTGATTGATTTGGGCTGTACCTTTTTTTTCAAGAAGAGCGTGAAGCTCATTTTTGGCGATGTTGTCGCTGCAATTGGCGCGGGAAGAAAAATCGGCCCTCAGAAAGTTCAATCAGTTATATCGGTACTCGGTCTACACACTGCAACCCCGGCCGCGCAGCATACCATATTGTAGGGATTACTTCACGCATAACTATCGACCAGATCGACTATCACCAATAAGTGAACTTCATGTTTCATGCTCTTTTGTTAATGATACAAAATGCTATTCAAGCTTAGCGAGCCGACAAAAATCTTCGAAGCCAAGCACTCTCAACACAGTCTCAACACCGAAAAGCTTGGAAGAAGAATACAACTCAGTATTGACACGACTTATTGAATCTCATCTTCCAGTTATTCAAAATGCTTTGAATCGAGCCGAAGACTCTGGAATAAATGACCAATCTGAAACGTCCACTGATCTGCTAGATTCATTGATGGACGAAGACTACGAAGTCTCAAATACAATTCGACGACTCGCAAGATTACAAAATGTACATTATCGGCAGGTTAAAACCTTGCGTGCCCAGTTTAAACGATACCTGACACCTGTTAGCGATTACCATTTATTCCTCAAATATTTATACCCCACGACCAACACCATAAGACATAAAAAGCTCTATGAAGCTTACCAGACCCTACCGACTCCTCGACCCCTACATATTTCTCCCCAGCATTTAGAAGACCTCATTTCTGCATTTATGGAATCCCGGAAACCAACACACCGAGCCGTATACAACACATTGATTGACGAGATTATAGACTGCGGCATGCCAATATCTGTACATGAGTACAACGCTAGCATGTTTATGGCTATTTCTTCGTACTTTGAAGAAACCCGAGACAACAAGTCAGGGTCTTTGGCTATGGAACAGATCGAGCGATTTCAAAACGGAATTGCACAGACTAGACATCGAGACACATCTACCATGAATATATTACTTGGGTTTGCTTTGAATTCGGACAAAGAACAGGATTTTGTTTCACAAACAATGCGCGACATCCAAGCGACAAATATACAGCTAGACCGTCTATCAATGATGATTTACCTCATGAACGAAGGCAAGAACGGCAACAGCGATTCAGTGCGAAATATCTATCAGGAGATGTTATCTGCAGGCTATTTGATAGATATCTCAGTCATCAATACTTTGATGAAAGCTCTGCTGGCTTGTGGTGACTTTGAAGGATGCCAGAACATTTTTTCCTCAATAACAGGGAAAGATAACAAGGAAGTTCCCAGACTAAGTTCACAATTGGGCTACATATCACCACAATCTGTTCTTGTGAAAAAGGCCAAACTAGTTGATGCCACTGTCCACATTCTCAAGGAAAATGGCATTTCTGTCGATCAAGCAGCCTTGCGAGTTCCTATTGTACCGGATGAGTACACATTTGGTACTATGCTGTCCCATTATTGTCTGAAAGACGGAGACTTTCGCAAAGCTCTAGAAGTGCTTAATTCTATGGAGAGGTTTGGCATCCAGCCCACATATCAGCACTTCAACAAGTTTTATGAAGGATTTATCATCAATGCACGGGCCAAGGCCACCTGGAGTCGTGCGTCATTGAACCAAATCACCAGCATAGTGTGCTCGCACTACGACCTCCTCCTTTCGCAGAGCAAACCCCAGCATGCGCTGGTCCATACCATATTCAAGAAAAACCTGCTTAAAAAGGCATTCAAAGCATACCACACGGTCTTCTGGGACTTCCGGCAGCCATTATCGGAGCTCCAAGATGAAGTCAACCAATCTCTGCAAAACAAAACCCCATTGAAGACGAATAACGAACCCTCGTCGAGCCTTAATGAACCGCCAACCACACAAACTGTATATAGAGCATTAACGAAATTACTGAGCATTGGACAGGCGTGAAATGACCACTGTTCGTGTATAATTTGTATAATATGGACAATGTTACGTCTGTTAATAAAACTTCAACCATTAGAAGAAAATCCAACTCCCGTAAACTGATTTGCATGATCTTTAGCGGATAAAAACTACGGGTACACACGTATGCAGTCTGGAGAAGGAGTGTACTCGTAGCACCAACCTTCGTTTTCAATTTTATTCTTGAGGCTGATAATCAGTTCATTCAGTGGCCACCCATGGGTTTTGTCACATGAGAAGGGCAGTAACGAAAATGTATTTGCCGTGGCCCACAGTGAAGCGATTTTTCATGTTTATAGATGCATACCATTCATGCCGGTCTAATACATTTACACAACAACATTGAATGCCGCTTTATGGAGATCTCAATACCTCGTTCAATGCTACTTGAATGTAGTAAGAAATGATTAGGGTGGCTGCTCTCTTCATAAGGAGAAAGTAGTAAAAAAAAAACGGGTTGCACCACCAGCAGCTGAATTTGACGCTGCTATGTGTGTGCGGTCGTTGGTCCAATACGAATGATTAATAGATCTTGGAAATTGAATGCTCAGTGCACTGATGTGGGGGCACCTGAGCCAAAAGGGTACATGTGAGGTTATAGTGAGTTTGGAGTACTAGTGTGATGAACAACTTTCCCTCTTTCCTCAAGTGTCCGTAGTCAAAAAGTACCAGATGATACATGAATCAATTGTTCAAGGTCCTTGATGCTGCCAGGAGTTTGCTGGGCAGAATGTGGTCATTAAGCCGAAACGTGGAGTAAGGCGTTGTGCAGCCGCATCTGATCTCATGGTATTAGGCGTACTGCTTATAATGGACCCTTAAAGCACGCGAAGTCCTTTGGCTGTCGAGGGCTGCAAAAGTGTAGATCACCCCTCATGAGGCCAAGAGGAACAGAGAAGTGCTGACTACTACTGGCCTCAATTGCTTAACGATGCTGGACTGTTTATCCAGGTATATAAGACATGCTTACCCCGGATATGTGCTGAGTTGTATGCCCAAAGATGAGGATAGACACACAGTATAACCACTACGGGTTCAACGAGGACTACGATAGTGACTACTTTAGCGATTATTCCACTAGCCACTTGTACGCACACCAGGATCGCCTTCACGCGCGGCGAGATGTCGCCCTTCAACAGACGGAGCCGAACCCCCAGCGGGAGGCCCATCAGCCAAGAAGCGTGTCGTTTCGGACGTTTCTGAGATGCGTAAGTGCCCTTTTGCTATTGACCACATCCTCTATGCTCCACACGCTCCATACTACTCACCACACGCGCGCAGTCTTCGCGTGGCTCCAGTCCCAGGCCAACGCTCCGCTGCGCTCGATGCGGAAAAGATCAGAATGCTGTCCACCTGCACTTGACACAGGGTTTGGGCTAGGTTTTTTGTTTTTCCCACTCAATTTCAACTCCAAACTTTTTTTTTTTTGGGATTCCATTTTATCTTAATTGACTTCATGATTTCGCTCGTCACGTCTCCTACGCTCTTTCCTGACATCCCGTTCCAAAATCTAAGCTGACTGACCAATTTTAATTAGGCCATTTTACTATCCATTGTTTTCAACTTGAACTTTCCTGGTCCTCGCGTGGGATTTCTTTTCTGCGCATCCTTTTGCCTTCCAGCTACAACCCAAACAAACTCTCCTCTCCGCGATTTAAACACACAGCAGCCAGCCATGACGCGGTACTACTATCATGCGTTCCAGGCCCTGAACTCATTCTTTTACTTCTTACTCATCATCATCACAATCCCACTAGCGTTCGACGTGGGCGGAGAAGACTGTGGTATAGTATGTTAAGCATGAGATCTCTCCTTTGTGACAACCCAGGGCTAACACACTCAGGCATTTACGTGTACGCTAGCAGTATTCTACCTAGTGCTATCGACACTACGATACTTATTCAAACACACGAAACTACGATTTATATCTTCTTCCTTGTACCATCTCCAGCAAATTATTATCCCATCACTTTTAATTCTCCACCTCAGCGTTTTCTCTCTGCCAACCTCTACGCTTCCCGGAAGCCCTACAAATACTTCTTCAACTCCTGTTCCGACAGACTCACCGGCTTCAATTATATCCTCGCGACAAACACAGAGTGAAATCATTCAGGTTTGGCTTCAAGTGATTGAGCCGTGGAGGTGGTTTGTCAAAAACGCAACTCCTTTATTCACCACGCTTGAAGGATTCTGTACGGTACTGGTATTACAGACTGCTGGCCGGTTCTCTTCGTGGCTTGTACGCAAAAAGTCTGATTCGTGGATGATTGTGCAACTATTAGCATCGTCTTGTACGTTTTCTGCGGGCCTTTACTTGCTTTATCGAATCTACACGCTGCCTGTTACCATCTCTTTAGTGTCCGCTACCCTGATCGGCGTAGTTTTGACAATAGTCGTATTCATTTCCATGTATGGAATTGTTTCAGGCCGAGGCAATACAGTTGAATCATCTCTACTTTTCACCTATATCGTTTACTGCCTCTACTTCACCTTTACAGATTTCCAGTCTTCCATCACTGCTTCCTCATTTCTATACTTTTTCTCTTCATCTACAAGGTCTGACATCCCTCCGCTTCCCCCTGTCATTATTGAGGGTTTTACC
Source organism: Geotrichum fermentans (assembly GCA_030564905.1). Taxonomy (NCBI): domain Eukaryota; kingdom Fungi; phylum Ascomycota; class Dipodascomycetes; order Dipodascales; family Dipodascaceae; genus Geotrichum; species Geotrichum fermentans. The sequence goes on along the minus strand of JAJMAG010000053.1, from coordinate 32,355 downwards.
GAACTAGTCTCGACGTTGGCCGCTTTGGTGCCCGCCAGTTTCAAAACTGTGTTCCAATTTCTCCATGGCGCTGTTTCTACAGTGACTCCTTCGGTGTTTGTTTCACTCTCATACCGGTTGGCTGTATTCTTAGCCGCCACTCGAATTATTCCTGCAGTTCACGAAGCGGGCCACAGCAGAAGAAGTAGCGTAAGCTCCATTGCTCCTCCCGATATCGCAGCAATCAAAGGACACAGCGATACAGATGCCATGGACGAAGATGACAGAGAATGTGAAGATCTAATCACCGCAGACGACGATGATGACACGACCATCAATCAAGACGAATCCCCACTTGAAAAGTATCAAAAATCAATTGCAACTTTGCCAGAACCCACCGCCATGGCTTCATCTTTCCCTTCACACCCCGCTTCCAAAACTCACGCTATTCAAAATATTATTCTTTCGTGTGCACCTTGCATTCTAATTGCAGTCTACACGCATCTTCTTATCCAGCATCTTAGCCTGTTTAATACCATTAACAGCACTAGCAACGGCAGCGACCCTGCTAGTGCCACTTTTGCATCTTCCTTTGCGTCGTCCTTTGCATCCTCAACACCTGCCACGGCTGGCAATTCCATCTATGCCAGCGCCTCCCAGGGGGACTCCCAATTCAACTCCACGGCCGACTTGCAAGACGCTGCCACGACAGCGATCTGGACGTGGGCTCGAGGGTGGACCAACCCAAGAGACTCCTGGCAGTTTTGGGGATGGGTCAACATGTTCTCGACTCTCTTTTTTTATTCACTTGAACTAATATTCGCCAAGGAACACCACAATGAGGAGATAATTGAACAGCACTGGAAAACAGACTAATATGTGTCTCCCTTCCATCCCTCCCCCCTCCTCTTCCTCTCAAAAATAATTTACTACCACCCAAAAGCTTGCAAGATGTATTATTCTTCTATATTTTTATCTTTTACTTGCCTTCCATTTTATTATTTTCTGTTTTGTTTTATAAAGTCCCTTAGTGATGTTTCTGAAGTAATGAAGTCTTTTTTAATTTTTGCTGTTCAAGCGCATTATATTATTTATTGAGATTTATTGAAGAAAACTACGAAATTCTGTTTCAATTTCAGTCAGAAAATATAGCAATTCTCGTCGCTGAGTGAGTTTATCACCCTCTGAGCTTGACTCTATGTTGCATGGTTATCTCATCATGTAGAAGTTGAAAAAGAATTTTAAATAAAATAAACCTGGCACCTTCGACAGTGCATTGTAGCTCTCAAAAGACTCCACAGGTTTGGAGAAAAAAAGATGGTTAAAGCTTGAATCAAGAAATGAGCTCCATTGAGTTACCAAACACCAAGGGTGCAAGCAATTGCATGTCTATCGTTTGAAACTGTACAACAGTCCACTGCCAAAATAAGATTACGATCGAGTCGTGAATCAAAGAAGGAAACAGAACACCAAAGCACGTCAATGACAACAAAGACTCACTCCAAACAAGTCCATGAAAGAATCACCTGTCAAGCTATAAGCCAAAACGTAACAAGTTACCCTCACAGCATCCATGGTAAAGCACAATAACCTCTCTACCAAAGTAGAGTGAAAGCCATAATTGCAAAGAAGGAACACGTTTCAGACTTGCAAGCAATGAGATCATGTCGAAAGACAGTCTTGCGTTTTTACACGCCGGTCTCAATTTAGAATGAGACAATCTCACCACAACCACAAGCCCATAATGAACCTTCTCGCAGACTTCCATCGGTCACATCATGCTAAACCAATACAGCCATGAAAGTGAACCCGATACAGACAAATAGCTCTTCGCGACAGAATTCCACACACAAACAAGCCCAGAGCTATGATGGTCAAAGCTAAACATTGAGCAAACCAAGACGCCTGCGATTCCAACACCTGGTAGAACCTATACCAGGGCGTTTCCGCTTTATGTGGCCGGAGACTTTCCCCAAAGCAAAAGAAATATGGATGAACATGAGTTCATCTTGAGTAGGCTTTGATACGCAATTCTTTGAATCAAGCAGAAACAAGGAAAGAAAAGAAAGGGAAAAGCTGAAGAGGTTCGCAAATTTTCAGACTTTATAGAAACCTCTTTTGCCCTGAACCCTAACTATAGGGTAACCCTTATCCCACCCACACCAAACCTCCCACCAGATCTAACCTTCAGTGCATCTCCTCGAGGTTTATTCCAAATCGCGAAACCTCTTTCCAACCAGAAAAAAGTCATCGACACTTGAAAAAACAAGTTTATACTAATGTCGCTATCGCCCGCAAGTTCCCGCCAGCTCTACCGCAGTGTGCTGCGCGAGCTTTCCAAGCAACACAATATTGCATCCAAGATACACTTGGAGAAGGACAAGAAGCGCATCGAGGCCATGGCCAAGTACCAGCGTATGAAAAATGCGGCCGCCGGAATCAAGTCCGATCCGAAGGAAATTGAGCGTGCTCTTAACAAACCGGCCAGATATGATTCGTCTATTCTGCGAGAAATGTTCTTGAATGGTAAAGGTGACATTGCTGAACATCAGGAGTACATTCGCACTGTGTCGATCTTCTTGACTTCGCAGCGTACCTACAAAGAGCTCCTTGAACTTTACAATGGCTCGCTTATTGACGACGACGACAGGTTACATCTCTCAGCTCGTAGAGTTGGGCTGGAGCTTCCCAAGGAAAGCTAGGACCTTTTCTTGTTTTATTTATACACCTTCATTCCTCTTCATTTGTACATATTCAATATATACTGACTTAAATGCGTATGAATGCAACGACATAAGTCAGGGGGTCATCTAAGTCTATCATAAGTTAGTTTGCGCTGGCGCACAGCCGACCAAAAGGCCCCATAGCTCCAAGTGAGTTTCTCGGCACCTTTCATATATCCATCATATCGACTAAATTGTTCGCTCATATTACCTTCCCCATCCGTATGCTCTCGAATTACATCTAGGAAAGAATCACCGTAAGCAAGGATACTCCTGACCACAAGATCGTAGGAGGGGTCACTGCGTGCAAGGCTAAAAGAAGGCCTGGACCAGTCAAATCCTTCAATCTTGTCTAGGAACATTCCTAACAGAGGGAGAGTGTGTGATGTCACCTTAAGAACGAAAGAATTTGGGCGCGTATAAAGATAATCTGCCAAGAGATATAGTGTGTGAGATACAGTAGCTGTACAAAGAAACCATGGGTTGCCAATACTGGTGCCAACACCATTATAAATATCTTCTGGGTATCTGCCGACGCCAATTCCCACCAAGGAAGAATTCACACCCTTTTGCTCAAATGTTTTGAGGCGGGAAAGATTAATGGGATATCTTAGACGCATATCCCCAATGTACTGAGAAAGAGAAGATAGCACCTCGTCAGCGTATGGGGGATATATAGCTTTCTCGTCGGCCTCTCCATTCCAATCCAAAATATCAAGACCGTGAATCGAGGCCAAAAATAAGGCCGAATCAAGACCACTTCGCGAACTTCGGCCAAACGTTTCAACCAAATGACCTTTTCTTTCATCGTAATAGTAATCCGTGATAAAGGTAGTCAAATAGTCTGCCTGAGTGGCATAAAAGACCGCTTCATAATGATATCCCATGGCATCCGCAAGTTTACTTCCTGCCAAAAGCGACCGTCTGTGGCACATGGACGTGAAAAAGTGCTTACCTGAAACTTCTTCCCAGAGATCAAAGCCATCGTAGCCCCACTTGAGACCTACATAATCAAGATCAGGTCGAATCATGCTTTCAAAAATGTCTCTGAAGTCGTCATACGTAGCGGACTGGTTGTATTTCATTTGGGTGTTCACATAGTTAATAATGGCAATAGATCTCAAGGCAGGGCCATCTCGCTGTGGCCGCCCCCAATTCAGAGTGAAAGCAGTACCGTTAACGTTAAACTTGGGTTCACCGAGGCCTTCTAGTGTGGAGAAGTCACCACTCGGGTTGCTCACACGCTGGATGATGCTTGAGGCATTAATGTAGTCCAAAATAATGTTCTGCAGTGTGCGGTTTTCCGCCTTTTGATCAGCGTAGCTCAACACAACATTGTTAATAATTATTCCGGCGTCTCTTATCCACTACAGAAGGTTAGCATACAAAGCGAGTTTTGATCAAGATCAAAATGGGCTCAATCGAATGAAAAAAAGAGATTGGATCTCTGTTTTACAATCGGGACTGTCGCGGAACAATTGGGAGCAACGTACCTGATAGTAGTAGTTTGGCATGTGCTTGGACGGGCTGGCGATAACGGCACCTATCATAACATCGTCAAGACCACTTCCATATCCTCCAATGTTGCTGATGATATTCTCAAATGCTCGCTCAGATTCTTTCCAGATCCAAGACTCGTACTCGTGTTCTGGGATCAGTGAGACTATAGACGATATAAAACTCTTTGCTTGGCTGTGAGTCTTGTGGGTTGGAAGCCGATCAGAAATCGGGTTGAAAACATGCTGTATGGAATTATACCACCCATTAATATGTATCGCAGAAGCTAAAGTGAACCTGGCGGTGACCAGTAGCAGATCCGGAATATAAACCATGATCTCTAAGATGAAGCAAAGCAAGTGGCGAGGAAGTGGTTGGAAAAGAGAAAAGAGAGGCTCGAAGATATTATATGAACTCCGATGTCAGCCATACCCCAGGTTGCTAAACAGTGCAACTGTAATCACAATGATACCGAAAGAAGTATTGTTTGTTGAGTATAATAATTTGAACGTCGTGGTTCAGGCAAGGGAAGGTCGACGCCTGAGGAAGCTTGAGATCAAATATGGGATGGAACCTTTTATTGGGTTCACCTTGATTAAGATGGTATGCTTGGGCAAAGCTGAACTGCTGTACCCAGACAGCTACATTACAGATGTGAAGAGAAGCTTTTTCAATCAAGATACATTCCGTTATATAATTCTCTAAAAACTATTTCAGTCTCAATATTTGTCCTTCATACACTTCTATTTACATTCTATGTTAGTTGGATCCTATCTCCTACTCTTATCCCCCAGACTGAATCTCGGTGAGTACTGAGGCTGTGGTTGGGGAGTGGTAGGTGCGTATATCCAGTCCCTGGGTAATAGTGAGCACTCTGTTTGACTTACATCTGAATACGTAAGAGACTTGGCCTGCCTCTGCAACGCCAACCGAAATTCTTCTTCTCTCCAGCGTCCAGGAATTTCATAAACAACCATTTCACACGGGCAACTATTGCCTCCAAGAGATTTAAACCACATTTTCTACCCTTACTTTCTTCTGCATTGATTTGAGCTGTGTGGACTCAAATTTACCACAACCCTATTATTCGAGCTATAACGTACAACCACCTGTCCACCTCTTTCTTATTGCATGTCGACGACACCTAGACAATAACAATGCCGAAAGTTCCTCCTCCTGGCGCATATCCACCAGGAACAAAGCTTACAGTGGGTTCGCACAGCGTCACTATAAAAGCCTATATCTCTGAAGGTGGTTTTGCTCATGTTTACACCGTCTACACGAACCCTCCATTGCCGGACGGGGACAATATTGCCTGCCTGAAAAGAGTCTCGGTCCCAGACAAGATTCAGCTTAATTTGTTAAGAGCTGAAGTTGCAGCAATGGTAAGCATCTTCAGCACACAGTCTGGCATGACTAACGATTATAGCAACGACTGGAAGGAAATAAGACTATAGTCCGATACTTGGATTCACACGCTGCACGTGCCTTGGTTGGACCAGGGTATGAAGTTTTTGTACTTATGGAGTACTGTTCCGGCCACGGTCTGATCGACTTTATGAATACAAGGCTGAGAGAGATGCTCAGTGAGGCTGAAATTCTTCAAATTGCTTGTGATATTGGATTGGGCATTTCCAACATGCATTATCTGTCACCTCCATTAATTCACAGGGATCTTAAGATTGAAAATGTGCTTATATCGGGTGATGGCGTCTACAAGCTGTGTGACTTTGGTTCTGTTTCTGTAATACTGCGGCCTCCTCGGAACGCTACCGAGTTTCAAATTCTTGACAACGATATTCAAAGTCATACGACAGCGCAATATAGATCCCCTGAAATGATCGATCTTTCTCGTGGCTTTCCCATTGATGAAAAGTCTGATATTTGGGCTTTTGGGGTTTTCATTTACAAATTGTGCTATTATACTACTCCTTTCGAAAGAGAAGGAAATCTTGCCATCCTTAATGCATCTTTTACATTCCCACCAAAACCTGTATATTCTGACCGACTCAAGCGCGTTATTAATGTTTGTCTAAGCGAAGATCCTAGGCTTAGACCCAATATATTTCAATGCTTGAAGGAACTCTACAGGATGCGTGGTATGGAAGTTCCTATCAAAGATATATATACGGCTCCCACCTCCACTACCTGGAAAACTCAAACTCCCCATGAAAAGCGACGCGAGTCTTTGCCTATTGAAGAGCCTGTCTCTGCCGACTCATCCAACGTTGAAGTGATGCCGACAGCTTCTTCTCGAGGTGCAGTATATGCTCCACCGGCTGCTTCCAAGGTTTCAAACCCCATTCCGAATGTTAAGCCAATGTACAGAGGTCGGCCTCAACCTCCCGCGCCAAAAAAGTCAGCTCTGGACACGAAATTCAAAATTGAAGGAGAGGGATTTCCCAAGGCTGAGAGCCAGGTACGTGAAGATACGCAAGATGATATTGAATCGAAGTATCCAACTATTGAAGCTCTCACTGAATCTTTGGAAAAACAATCGTTCAAATTTTCGGCTACAAAACCGCAGCAGTCATACTCCTCTACTTCTGCTCTCATGTCATACTCGCAGGCTCCTCATTCGAATAACTCAAAATCTTTGCCTAGCAGCGTCACACATACACCTGCACCCAGTGACGGTGAATTCAATTTAAGACCGTCAGCACTAGTTGGTACTACTTGGTCTTCTGCGTCGCAAAAGCAATCTGATCCATGGACTCCCAGCCCACGACCGGTTATGGTAAATCACAGCACTTCGCCGATTACCAGCCGTTCCACCACTCCAGCCTTGAAAAAGAAATCCAAGTCTCGCACTCCGAGAGCGTACGACCTTTCCTCTTCTGATGACGACCACGAACCAGTGGCTCCTGCTAGAGATATTCCTCCTCGTCCTCTTTCATCTTCTTCGAAAGCGCGTAAATCAGAGGAAAGCTCACATCCTACTATACATTTCCAGGCTGAGCCACTTCCACCTGTTCCTAAAAGTAGGAATTCTTTTGGCGATGGAAATCTTACTGATTCTGTTAATGTCTCCGATGAGCATGAAAAGCTTAAAGTTTTTCTCACTGGACTATCTGAAAAGAGTACTACTGTCATGTTGGATGAAGAAGAGCCTGGTACTGATGCTCGCTTCCTAAAGCCGATAGACAAGGAAGGGACTGGCCGGTCTTGGCGATCTCGACACAATCGTAGCCCAAGCGGCAACTCTCACTCTCACCTAACGCTCCATGATGTCCACGACAGAATTGAACGCCCACGATCGCGATCTGCTCATAAAAAAACAGCGAGCACATCATTCAAAAGTAAAATCGACGGCGCGTTCAAGAAATTTGACCCCATGAACGCTCGAGGACCAAAGCGGTCTTCTTTTGAGAACCGCCGATCCTACAAGCAAGATGATGATGATGATTCTGATAGTCCTGATGACTATGATAGCAGACCTAGCGATGCTGTTGCTATTGTGCGTGAGACGTCGTTCATGGAGTCGGAAGACCCATCGCAGTTTCAACGCCCTGTGAATAGTAAGCTTTCCGTCGAAGTTCAACCTGCTATCACAGGAAAGAAGAAACCTTCCAGCTCTATCCAGAAGCGCATTCAGGCGTACATTAATCGATCCCCTTCACCGCCACCTCGTCGCACTGCAATGGGATATGGGCAATACACTGACTTTCCTGAGTCAAATTCAGAGTTCAATGAATCCTCTGGCAATGTGGAAAAGAAGCTACCGCCCAAGCCCCCAGCCAAACCAAAACATTTAATGTCTCCTCAGAGAAGTCGAAGTGAAGTTGACGTTACTCGTAATTAAGGCAAAATGCTATAGAATGTAGTCAAGTAATAGCTATGAGACAGGATAACATCAAACGACTCGTTTATATACATGTATATGCAGCACTTCATTTGTTGAACTACTGATAATTTGAAATCCGACTAGGACGTGATAATTGCTTCTATTACAGCTCTTATTTCAAAATACTACGTCCAAACAACCAAGTAAGAAAGAAGTGCTCTTACACATCACACATCACTGTTGGAGATTCGTTCCTCCGTTGAACTCAATAAAATGCTTATGACTTCGCATACCTTGTACAGTACACATGATTATTTTTCAAGTATTTTTCTATATTCCACTTGTCTTCGTTGTGCCCATCTTTCCATAGAAATTCCAACGCAATGGATTTTTAAAATATGTTGAAAAGCTTTCCAAATGAAGATAAAACCGCCCACAATCCTAGTAAGAGTAAAGTTCCAACAATGACGTCTTTCGATGTTATTACTCAGGTTTTGTAAAAAAAATTTGGATGAAGAGTGGAACATACTCACAACGATTGTCTCTGTATCAGACATCATCGAAACCGGTACAATTTCATAGCTGTAGAGAACATAAAGACGGTTGACCAGGTTTTTCACAGACATGTTGGTGAATGAGTTATATAAATGATACACGGTGGTTGGAAAGGAGAAGAGAAGGATTGATAGCAGAATCGACATAAAAGGTCTCTAGCGGTGCACGGTTTGATTATTTCAGGTACATTTTCTCGCATACCATACCTTCTCCCTACTGCACCACTAACACTTGGAAAAGTGAATAGACACTTTCTAGCTGCGTAATTGATCCTGCTGTATGGCTCATACCTCAAACTTTGAACTTTTACAAAATATCCGCGTTAACTTAAAAGAGCCCTGTTGATTCCAATGTCATTCTCTGTTATAAAGTTTAAACCATGTAAATTTAAGGATGTTTCGAGTACTTATCTTCTTCCCTTCTAGACTTCGAAACTTTTCCACTTTCCGGTTACCCTCCCCTCTCCAAATTTGAGTTCTAAACCACGTCGCGTGCAAAATCTTTTTCCCCCTCCCACCAACTACATTAACTAACTAGGATTACACACATTTTCAACGACAATTATTCATGCCCGAAGGTAATATTATTGGTGCAAGTGCTGCCAATTGCACAGAGGTTGTGCCACCACCTGCTGTAACTCCACCACTACGGAGATCGTCGCGTAGCACGCGCGGTAAGCATAGCAGGTTTTCTCGCGAAGACGACATTTCACTCGCGGCTGAGAGTGCTGGAAAAAAGGAGTTGACAGAAGGTCTTTCAGAGCCCGCTAACGATGAATCTGATGTCGTTGATCCAAGTGGCGAGGTCCAATGTGTATGCCGGAAGTATTACGAGAATGATGAACAAATGATGGCGCAGTGTGAAAAATGCGATAAGTGGCAGCATGTCAAATGCTTGTTTGGAAAGGAGGACGAATCACTGTTGCCCGAACAGTACTATTGCCATCGGTGTGAACCCGGGTTGTTCCCGAACTTGAAGTTAGCTGCCGTTACTAAACCAAAGAGTGTTGAGCCTACACCAACTGACCCCTCGGATGCAGTTGCAGCCGAGGTGGATACCACATCAAGTAGTAATATGATCATTACTGAAGACATCAGTCCTGTAGAAGTAGATGAGAAATATTCACCGCCAATCAAGAAGCGCAAGGTTGATACAGTAAGTTTTACAGGACGCTATTTCACGTACATGATTTTGGCTAACAGAATATTAGACACAAGCAGAACCTCTTCCTATCACAAAAATATCCGATATCACTGACTATGTCCGCAAGAGTGTGGCGACGGCGTTTTATGCCATCTTTAATAAAAGCATAGTCCCTAAAGCTGTGCAAAATCAAGACTTGGATAGCACGTCAATAGGATCGGTGGAGGACTTTTCCGAAAGTTTGAGTGTCAAGCTCGAGCAAGCCTTGTATGAAAATTTTGCTTTAATTAAAGAGCAGATTTCTAGTAGCAATAAAAGCACCGCACGGTCAAAGCCAAAGGTCAATGATGTTGGGCAAAAGTACCGAACCAAGTTTCGCTCGTTATCAGTGATTCTCAAAGACGACAAGAACCCGGATCTTCATAAGCGAATTGTGACGGGCGAGCTGACTCCAGATGAGTTTGTGACTTTGTCTAGAGATGAACTGATGAACCCAGCATTAAAGGAAATGGCAGAAGCCGTGAGAGCTGAAAGTATTAGGAATTCGATTTTAGTTGTGGACGACGGGCCAAGAATTAGACGGACGCATAAAGGAGAAGAATATATTGATAATGCTTTCGAGGAGCAACAAAAGCAGGACTGGAAGGAAGAAGCAAAGCCAGAGTCCAGTCGAGAATCAACGGCCGACAAGGAGCAGAAATCTTCCAATGGTGAAAGAGATAGCGCAAGGAATAGCCCTATTATGATGGCACCCCAAGAACCAATCTTACCAAGCCTATCTACAGATACTGCTGATTCTAATATCGACTACAATGACTACGGTGATAATTCTCAACAAGATAATGTTGAAATTGATGATGGCGTTGATCTAGATGAAATCCTCAACTCAGAATCTAAGCGAAAGACGGGCGAGACAAAGATGGAAGAGCAGGAGGATGATGCTGAGTATGATCCTTTCTACGTCCCAAGTGGATCTGAGTCCAAGTCTCGGAGTCCACCGCCGAGTGAAGACGTCGTCGTTTATACTGGCCAAGTTATGATGCCCACGGTCGCAGAATTTCCTGGTACAGCCGTACACTTATCTGGTCCGAAAGGATTTAATCCTTACGTTTCGTGGTCTCGTGTTATTGATGCCATGGCTCCTTTATCAATCGAAGGTCGTCTGGACCGATCCCGTGCTGCGAAGTATTTGCAGGCCGTTGGACAGTCGAAGGATATTATCTCATTTGTCCTTCGGTCTGACGAAGGAGAAAACGCCTCACAATTCAACAAACTTTTCAATTACTTTACTCAGAAAGAAAAGTACGGTGTGATTGTTCGGCCAAGGTCCCTGTATAGCACGCATGGACCGCAGATGATGGCAAAGGACGCATACTTGATCCCGCTGAAGGAAGGGGATGATATTCCGGACTACCTGTGGCTGACGTCTTTTGAAGCCCAGGAAAAGCTTGAGAGTTATTTAAGGACGGATAAGAAGCTATTGCTTGGCCTATACGTGCTAGCGAACCGCGTTGCAGACCAGCTCCACACCCCTCCCACAACCAGCAGAGCGCGGTCTAGCGTTTCATCGTCTGCACCATGGAAAGAGCCAGCTACGATTAATGTTGGCTCTCAGCCCGGCGTGTCAGATCCCCAGGCACTGTTATCATTACTTCAACAGATGAATAGTAGCGGATCTAAGGCTAACACAACACAAGCGCCTGGTTACAACCCACAGGGCCGCGACCAACATTTGCAATATTACGCTGAAAATGATGACGACTATGAGCCGTGAATGCTCCTTCACGGCGTACATGGTGTTGTGTGGAGGCGATCCACACTGGCTCTACGTCAAACGGGAGTCCAGCCGATCGCCATGATAAGGAGCATTGAAAGAAGCCACTCCTCCAAGTCTACCAGTACAAAGAATGGGATAGATCCTGTTGGGATTTAGCTTCTATTGCTGAGTTCAAAAGTTCAAATATTCTAATTAATGTCTACATGTAGTATATAATGTGTTTACCTGATGAGACTCTGGAGTCTTGTAATATATTGATAATAACATCTCCACTTAGACCCACCGTCAAAATCTATCAGTTCAAGAATTAACGCCAGCTGGAAGATCTTGATTCAGCAGCACATGTGATGCATCTGTGGATGATCAAAGGTTGGTATTTCACTTTTTTTATCACTGCAAGTGCACGGGGCTGGCTGTGGTTGTCGACCAGGGTTTGTACGCAGTAAGTGGTCAGTGCCATGGCTGCCTGAGCACTGGCTAAATACTCCTGCGCTGCGTTTCTCCCCTCCGCTTGTCTTAGTCTCGTAACTATAATACCAATCAATCACGTGACTGAACCCAATTGTGCCTCGCTTCTCCTCCTCCAAAACCTTCGTACCGTCCTGGCAACACAGATTTTCATCTTTTTTCACCAGCAACATCCAAAGCCTCCTCTTTAACGGCCTTACGACTCCCAGCAGATACTAGTGACTCGTACGGCACGTATTGAATTGCTTGCTTGATCTCTAGATAATCATCCTTTGTCCAGCACTCTTAGCATCTCAGTAGCACGTTCCGCATCAGCAGCAGCAGCACTGCCCGCAGATGCAGCAGCACAGATATTGAACATCTATTGTTGATTAAGGCCCTCCTTTTCACCTGTCGCTACGGCTAACTACAGCTACAATCTTCTGAGATATACAGCTTCTAACGCTGGTAACTACCCTCACTACAGTCTGCAATTCTTCTGAAAGACTCGCGTACGCGTCTCACTCTGCAAACACCCCCATTTGCACACTGACACCTTCTTGAGCCAATGGCCTACCCGAACCCTCCCTGTATGTCTTATTCCCCGTACTACCTTGCGTTTGTCTGCTTCGCATTGACCAATATTTGACTGTTACTAACCGTACTCGCATCCCTAGGTCCCCCTGACGGGTTACAGGAAGGAATCAAGTTTCACCATGGCAATTCAACCCCTCAAAGCATCGACCCGTATCTTAGGCAATCCCCTACTACATCCAAATCTCCTGGCAGATTGTCAAAGCCATTACCCACGCCTATCGAAACACCATCACTGCCAGAAGATCAAGCCGTATATACAAAGGCATACAACAACTACACTCCTACAACGGCCATCCCTGTCAATCCATCTACAAGCCCTTCCTTCACCCTGTTGAAAGGTTCAGAGTTACACCGGAAAGTATCCCACCAAAACAAATATGTCGGTGGAACAGAAATCAATACTAGAACAACCCCTACTGCCTCTCGCTTCCCTCCACACATATCTAACCCGTCCCCCTCGGAGAAACCTACTCTGCAACTGTCCCCTAGAGATTCGAACTTTCCGACCGAACAAACAATATACACCACGAATATCTCGACTCCTATTTCATCTCCTCGCTCAGCTCACCGCACGTCGAAATCAACCCTCCGGCATAGTAATAACACGCATAACAGCGCCAATTCGAATCACTCCTCGTATGCGGGAGAGCAATATAGAAGCTCTTCGAACTCCCACAACGGCCCAATTAACAGCACACCTTCTCTTCTTTATCAAGGTGGTATTATGAATGTAAAAACAGCCCCTGTGCCTTCCCGCAACGAAGCGCTTGAAGGCCGCGTTTCCCAAACATCACAGATGTCCACATCATCAAATTCTTCATACTCCGGTAGTCAACTAGCTACGCATCTCAATAGTCATCCAGACTCTGGCTCTGAGCATTCTCCCATCTCGTCTCATTCACATGCACACGACCCTACAAATGGACGTCCAAGAGCGACGGCGTCGATGGCTTCTTTAACAGAATACTCCGAGAGCAGTATTGTCAAGCAACCGGCACAGAGTGGGTCGGCTGAAGCACTTTCTAAGTCACAATCGACTGGCAGCCTACCTGGCTCAGAGCTGCCTTTAGTCGGTAGCTTGTCCTTAGATCATCCATCAAGTGGAAGTACAATGAGCACGACTGACAGCGGTAAACGCAAAAGTGGACGGGCAAGATCAAAGACGATGAAAGGTGTATTCTCAAATTTTGTCAGCAGCATGAGAGGTGATAATAGTGGCACCACCAGCCAGAGCACCAGCAAGAGGAGTAGCCAGGAGGTTCCGATTAAAATTTCGCAGCCATATGAGCTCGTTCATGTCACCCATGTGGGTGTAGACTATGATACTGGAGAGTTTACTGGCATGCCTAAGGAATGGGAAAAGCTTCTAGCGGAAAGTGGAATCTCTAAAGTTGAAGTAGAAAAGCACCCCCAGGCTGTCCGCGATGTCATGGCATTTTACACACAGGAACCACAGGATGATACTGCTATTTGGAAGAAGTTTAGCAATGCGCAGGCAGTTAACCCTCCTGTCAGTCAAATAGATCCTGAAACTCCATTTTCATCTGGTTCCAACAATGCAAATGACTACTTTGATCGACAGGCTCCTCCTATTCCCAATGAACCAACGCCATCGCCTTCAAATCAGTCGCGATTAAGTTCCTTTAGTCTGAAACGAAAAGAGTCTTTAGGCCGACTCCGCACTGCCAGTGTTAAGGACCTTACTCAGTCACTTCGAAAGCGTTCTGGCTCTGTTAACAAAGACAAGTCTGAGCACAAACTCTACCCGAATCGGCCAGCGCCTAAGCCGCCAGGCTCACAAAGTGATGAAGGAAACGATGATCGCAAACCATCTACTCCCTCTACTCCATCAGCACACCCGTTGTCACCACCCCCAAGACCGCCCCCTGCTCCACCTCTTGGTGTACCTTCTGTACGTGGCTATAATGACAAGAGCCGAGAGGCAAAAGTTCTTGGAAGTATGGATCCCAGCCTCTTGAGCCCTCTCCAGCAACAACAGCTCAAGCAGCAACAGCAGCAACAGCTAGATCTTCAACAACAGTACTACAAACAGCAGAACCCTCAATTGATTCACCAACAGCAGCAACAGCAACAGCAGCAGATCCTACAACTCCAACAGCAGCAACGTCTTTTGTACGAGCAGCAACAGCAGCAACAGGCTTTGCTTCACCAGCAACAGCAGGCGCATGCGGCGCAGGAAAAGCAGCAGCAAGAGCAATTGCACAATCTTCAAAAGGCTACTGGTGGAGCGGTCGGCGGACCTATCCAGCATGGTCCCAAGGACCCGGCTGTTATTGCAAGGCGGCGCGAAGCAAAGCGTCGCAAGGACAACGAAGTTATTAACAAGCTTGCCAAAATTTGCACTCCTGGTGATCCTACCCAAGTGTACCAAAATCTTTCCAAGATTGGTAAAGGTGCTTCTGGAGATGTATACACTGCGTACAAGATTGGATCGAATGATATTGTGGCCATCAAGCAAATGAATCTTGAGCAACAACCCAAAAAGGAGTTGATCATTAACGAAATCCTAGTAATGCAGGAAAGTAGGCATAAAAACATTGTCAACTTTATTGACTCGTACATGCTGCGGGGAGATCTATGGGTGGTGATGGAATACATGGAGGGAGGAAGTCTAACTGATGTGGTGACATACAACATGATGAGCGAGGGTCAAATTGGAGCAGTCTGCCGTGAAGTGCTTCAAGGTTTTGTGCATCTGCATTCCAAAGGGATCATCCATCGCGACATCAAGTCCGACAACATCTTGCTGTCAATGAAGGGAGACATTAAACTAACTGACTTTGGCTTTTGCGCGCAGATCAACGAAAGCAATTCCAAGCGCACAACTATGGTCGGCACGCCGTACTGGATGGCCCCTGAGGTGGTTAGTCGCAAAGAGTATGGTCCCAAAATCGATATATGGAGTCTGGGCATCATGGCGATTGAGATGATTGAAGGTGAGCCCCCTTACCTGAACGAATCGCCCATCCGCGCACTCTACTTGATTATAACCAACGGCACGCCCCAGCTTAAGGACCCGGAAAGTCTATCGCCTGCGTTTGACGATTTCTTAAAATGGTCGCTCAAAGTTGACGTTGACCAACGCGCGAACGCGACTGAGCTGCTCGAGCATGAGTTTCTGAAGACGGCAGACAGCGTGCGGTCTTTAGCACCGCTGGTCAAGGCTGCGCGCATTGCAAAGCTTGCTGAAAAGGGACATTGAAAAGTACTAAGGAAATATAAAGGATGAAAACCACCACGACGTTTCAAAGCAGCTTCTCGCAGGTCATTGTGGTCATTGTCGTTATTATTAGAGATTGATTTGAATGTGATTCATGATGTATATGATTGTTTGTCTGATTTATGTCCTGTATACAGCAGTTTAGTAACGCTCATTGTGTGTTCAGCAGTTTCTAGAATTGCAGCTAGACGACGCCAAGAACTTGGGTACGTAGCGTTATATTGCAAGGAGTAGCATATGGGAATGGACTCTTGTACTTGGGTGCCTGGCCTGGCGTTCGCGACTGGCTTAAGATTGTTGCGCAGAGACCGGTACCATCATGATATACACACCCTTGAGGCTGTTGAGACTAGTAGCGCTGTTGCCGCCATTCCGCTAGACATGGCTGATTCCGGCGCCATTATAAAACCGCAATCCCACACCCTGCGACACCCGTGGCATGAAGGCCATGACCCAGCGTAATACTGGTCAACCTCGTATTTCTTCTAATTTCGCTCTGCTTTTCTACTAATTTTCGCAGTTCGCGCCAAGATCCACGACGCTGTCGGTCGGCAATCGGAGACGCCGTATACGTGGTGCGGAGAGAGTCACGTGTAATCCACACGGAAAAAAAGCGTTCGATCCTTTAGGTTTTTAGATTTCCCCTAATTATCCACTTTGGCCCCCCTCCAACCCACCGATTCTCCGACGACCCTTTGTTCATTCTTTCTACCATCTTCATTAATATTCAGCACTCGACCCCCCTCTGCTCTCTGATCAGGTCTTTCGAACGAAGACTTGCCCTCTGCTATAATTAATCTGAATCGCGACCATTCTTTGCCAACATTCTTCCTCTGAACGAGCCCACGCCGAATCTTCTGCGCCCACAACTCTATTAACCACATCACCCCAGACCTCCAACATTACCTTCACTCTGAACTCTATCACAGCGCCCGCCGCCACCACCAGCGCGGTCTCGAAGGGCGGAGCCAAATCCGAATCACGGCGGACCAAGGCATGCGAGCACTGTCGGGCCCTGAAGGTACGATGCATGCCCTCTGATCCTGTTTTCCCGGACAAGCCGTGTGCTCGGTGTGTGAAAGGCGGCCATGATTGCGTCTTCCATGTCGGCCTGCGCAAACAAAACAAAAAGTCGGACAGGTGAGTATCTCAACTCCACACCAATGTTTTTCCTAGCTGTACCGTAGTATCTTTGCAGCGAGTTCTCGAGCACCGACTGGACCCGGGGCTGCGGGCGGCTTTTGATGAGTGTGGGCGGCGGCGCCGTAGTTGGCCTGGTGCCGACATCCGAGGCTGTGGCCCTCAGCGCGAAACTTTATGTGGTTCCGCCGCGCAAGCGCCTGCGTTACCCATCAAATGGCCCAGCCGCAGTTTTGCCCCATCGCCATAAGTGATTGCGCAGCTCATAGATACAGTGATGGCTTGATTCTGGCCTCCCCTGGCCATGGCTTGTTGCTCCTTGGGTCCTTTGCGATGGGCTCCTGATGGAACTTCCACGTCCGTTTTACACAGGTGCTCAAAATGTCGGTCCGACTCACTCCGACAGAATAAAGCCTCCCTTTACATCCCAATGCTAACTGTGTAGCCGCGTTGCCGCTCTAGAAAAGAAGCTTGAGGTCATGTCTGCGGCTCTAAACCAGAAGAACCAGCAGCTACCGGTGAATGACGCCTCCCCGCTGGAACCGCCACTACCGTCATCACGACTACCAGGGCTACAGAGCCTTGCAACTGGTCCCCCGCATTTAGGTGCAAATGACCAGTCTCTGCCACCCCTGTCCCTGCCAAGCGATCATGACCGCTCTCGATTATACCCTCCACCGCCCACAAAGCTCTCGCCACCCAACTTCGACCGGATCAAACTAGAACCTATTGCGGACGATGATGCGTTTGATGGTATGTTTGATCAAAGGCAAATATCAGATATCCGAGCAAACATGATGCACCTGTGGGGTTGCATGTTTGAAAACACGAAAGCAAAACAGGCGGACAGCATGAACGGCGCCCGCATGAAGACGCTTTCTCACGAAAACGACGTTGTGGCAACTGGTGTTATTACTCTACAAGAGGCAGAGCTACGGTTGCACTTATACAAGACAAAATTCTTTGCTTCATGCCCACTGGTAGATATAGGAGACACTACGGTGGATCGTTTACGGCAGGATAGTCCCCTCCTGTTCATAACCATCATGTCACTGACCTCGGCCGTTATTGTAGGCCAAGAAAAGAAGCCCGTGTGTATCACACTATACAATCAGATGACGGATGCAGTCTTATACGAAGTCATGATTCTGTGCAACAAGACTTTAGAGATTCTCAAGTGCTTGATACTGCTAAATTTGTGGAACAATACTCCGGAATCGTTTCAGCAAGGTAAAAGTCACCTGCTCACCCATCTTTGCATCGTGCTGGCCATGGAGCTAGGACTTGGAGGAATAACAGTTGAGTCACGGCCTCCTCCAGGGCCAAAGTATGACCGGATGTTACGTCCCAACCTCCTCGTGAATCTACAAACCTATGAACTAAAGCGAATCTGGCTGGCTGTTTACATTTCCAGCGTCAATGTCTCCATGATGGCCAAGCGTCCGGTATACATCATTTGGTCTAAATATACAGAGGAGTGCTGTGAATACCTAGAAGCCCCAGATCGCACGAAAAGCGACCATCACTTGGCACTGCTTGCGCGACTGTACCATCTTCATGAAGAGATGGTCATGGCCTTGCAAGTTGACACTACGGGTCCGGTCAATATTAACGACCCACGAACGCGGTGTCTAATCCGCTTTTTTGAGCATCAACTCCAACGGATAGGCAAGAATCTTGATTACGACTCGCCTTCTCACACTAGTGTCTTTTATCTCATTCGCATTTACCTACATGAATCCGTCATGTACGGTCCTGTTTCACCCCGGTTTGGCCGCGTCCCTTTCTCTGAATACGGGCTGGCCATCGGATCCATGGAAATCACAATTCACACGGCACAAGCCATAGGGTGGTGCTATTCAAGCTCAATGAAAGCACTCGAGTTTATGGCCAACATGAAGCCTGAAGTGCTTGCTCTTATGCCCATGTTTTGCTTCACCCGTATGGCTTATTGTGCGTCAACGCTCCTCAAGTTGAGAACGTTGTACCTGACAATGCCCAACTTTAGGCAAATTTGCGTTGTCAACAGAAGTTCATTGGCGCCTATTAACACGCTGATTGACAACCTTCAAAAAGTCATTGAGATGTATCCATTTGCGAACTTTGCACTCAATTTCTGCTTCGTCCTGCATGTCCTCATCTGCCATTTCGACCGTCAGCTCCACAACTTTTTTCACGGCGAGGACGGCCAGCCGATCGCGGACCCCCCAGCGGGGGTTCAACCGGAAACCAAGGCGGCAACTCCAAAGTTCCCTCCACCAAGTCCCCGTAGCGAGCCGCTGTCCGCTTCCACGTCGCCGTTGAATTGGAACATGAATCCGCCGGCCCGCACGGTGCCTTACCAAGAAAGTGCGACACTCCGGCGAAACTCGAGTGTGTCCAACCCGGGCAGCGTTGGTGCCGAGACCTCATACTCGAGACTGCGACCAGGTTCGCCACTTGACATTTTAAGTAGCGTGGCCATGGACTCGACGTTGCACCAGCGCTATGAGCAGCAGCAACAACAACAGCAGCAGCAGCAGCAGCAGCAACAAGCGCAGCAACAAGCACAACAACAACAGCCACTACCATCACTCTCTAGCAATCCACCGAGCGACGGCATGGGAGGTCCACCTCCAGC
The DNA here is from genome assembly GCA_030564905.1 of Geotrichum fermentans. Lineage (NCBI taxonomy): Eukaryota > Fungi > Ascomycota > Dipodascomycetes > Dipodascales > Dipodascaceae > Geotrichum > Geotrichum fermentans. The sequence goes on along the minus strand of JAJMAG010000053.1, from coordinate 12,852 downwards.
TCACTTGATCACGGATCAATATCCTGAATGGCTAACCGTCGATGACTTCTGGAAGGACTTGGTGCCTGGCATAGAAGCTCTATCCGGCGTGGAGATGTTTTAAAGTACAAAATTCAAGCTGTTATAGCTGTACATCATTATTATTAGTATTATTAGTATTAGTATTAGGTATTATTATTGTTCTTGTTATTCTTATCAATTGATTGTTGTTGTTCTTGTTATTGTTAGTTATGTACTGTATCTACTCAATGATATTGATGTTCAAATGTTAACATTTGAAGGGTCGTATCCAATCGCACTCACCAGTCCAAAAACAGTGGTGGTGGAAGTCAGTTAAGGTTACAATTAGGGAAACACTAGTAATTTGATGTAGTAAATTTCAAAAATCATCATGATGGTGTGATGTGATTAAGTTTAATAAACATGCACACCTGTATAATATTAGCTAGTGTTGTATATCCATCGCGGCGTACTAGCCGATTTAGTTTCAGCCAACCTGGAAGCTTGTATAAAAACAAAAAAAAAAAAAAAGGCATGTAAAGTACTTTGTGCATTGATGTCTAGATATACTCAAAGTCCGGTCGTGTTGTAGGAAGAAGGCATTGCAAGTTGTTTGTGATGTTTAGAATTTATACTCAATAATAAATAATTACAAAAAATGGGGAAAAGAGCGCCACAGAAAACCAGACGTTGAAGGGTGTGCAAGCGGTGGGGAGAGGAAGGGGTGATGAGTTAGTCAAGCACGCACATAAAAGTGTTGTCAGTGCCTAGTATAGTGTGTTATGTGTTGTGGGTGTGTGTGCGTTCTTCAAGCCCAGGTATAGCGGTCACGTTCCCAGTTCACAATGCCCGTGTCCACGATGCTCTCCTTCTTGGCCTCGTCGTCCTTTGACTTTTGAATCTTGGCCAGCGCTGCCGTGTACTCGTGTTCCACCAGCGAGATGGCCGCTCCCAGGCCGTTAACGTCCTTGTCCTCTTGTTGCATTGTCGCAATCTCTTCTGGATCAACGTGGCTGACTCCATGCATCAGGTCAGTCTGCCATGTGCGCCGCAGCCCCTGACTCCGGGCGCGTTCGAGGGCGGCGGCGTCGCGGGCCTGCCATTTGTGCACAAGCTTGAGCCGTTTGTGGACATACTCAACGACGTCGAATTTGCGGGTGGTGCTGGGGTTGAGGTCAAACGGGTCTGGTTTGATGTCAGCCGTTGATTTCGGGGATGCTGGGACGTCAGTGGTGCCGCCGTTTTCTGTATGCGTGGTAGTAGTGCTGGAGCTATCGGAGCTGCCATTGCTGGCACCAAGAGAGAGCTTCAGAGCAAGGACAGGTCGAGGTAGTGGGTTCGTACTACTCATGTGGCCGTTCGCATCTGACGCTGTGGCATTGTTGGCGGTAGGAGCTGATGCCAATGCTTGTTCGTTCTTGATTTTCGGGTTATTCACAGCCGCATCATTCTTCGAGTGTTCAGCCACTGCCTCATCGTCGTCATCGTGTGCGGCATTCTCGTCGACTTCAATTACACCAGTGAGCCGCCGTAGAGCATGCTCCGCCATCTGGCCCTCCTTCACAATCATTTCTCTAAGTGCCCGTGGATCAGTCACTCTTTCTGGCAAGCTTGGGGTGGTCATGAACGTATGGTCTGGAGGGAATGGGGGCATCCAATTTGGTATATGCGCACCCCGTTGTTTCCTTGAGGGTATCAAGCTAGCCACGTCGGATCCGCGCTGAGTCAAGAACAGCTCTGTTGAGTCTTGCTCCACCGTCGGTAGCATGCTGAGCTCGATATCTGTCCATTCTTGTGGCAGTATGGTGGGCATGGCTTGCTCTTTTTCGCATTCTTCGTCTAGTTGGCTGACATGCAAACCACTGAGCCGGAGTAAGATGAGGACGTCGCTAATGCTAGGTGAGGTGCGGCGTTGGATTCGCGCAGCCTTTTTAAGCTGCTCAATGAGGCCACATAGGTATTCTTCAGCAATCAGGATGAGATGGTCAAAGGCGCTATGCGTTGTATTAATCTTTCGGGAGTCAAGTAAGGCAGCCACACCGCGTGAGAAAAGTTCTTGTGATGGGTCCTGAAATGTGTTGACCATCTCTGCTGTGTTCAGCTCGCTCCATTTTGTTGTTCGGATTTTCGTGTGCTCCTCTCTGCTCTGCTCCTCGTCTTTCGCTGGAGTTGGGATTGTATCATCTTTCGGCGTCGACTCCAGAGATTTCCGCCTTGGCGTCGATTCGTTAGAAGTATTTTCTGAGCTATCCTTTATACTGGCATGAGACCCTTGTTTTCCTGGCCCCGGCGGCACGGTCGTGCTGTCTGGTTCACTCATCTCCATACCTATATGACTCTTGATAGGCTCATTACTGCTCTCAGCCTTTACAGACATCTAGATCCAGACCCAATCCGGAAACGGAGTGAGTCAATATGAGTTTGCCACAGCCTAGTTACTGCAAATGTCGCGTAACAGGTTGCAAACGCGCTGGGTGTTGGTATGATGCGACGTGTGGATTTTTTTTGAAAAAATGAGTTGGGATGTCGAAGTGAAGAGTATATCGTGAGAGAGGGTACTGAATTGTCGTGGTGCGCCGTTAAAGTTGAAGGTGCGGTCTAGAGGTTATTCGCAGGCTACACAAGTTCGTGATGTGTAACCTGTTGATGATGTTTGGCGATTTTGAGCTGGCGGTGGGGAAGCGCCATGGATTTTTCAGGTGGTCGTCATCTGCCGGGTAAACAGATCATGTGATATGTGTCTAAGACTTTATGGTCTACACCTTGAGACTTGTGATATGTGCCACTCGGCGGGTGCATGATTTTAATGTACCTGTAGACAAGCGTTGAGGATCACGGACGTCATATCAACGCTAGCGAATATTGAAGACCAGCTGTCAGAACGGCCAATGCAAGCGCCGCTCGAGGAACATTTTTGAAAACAGAGAAAACAACGTTTGGAAGCACAATTTGGTGCTTGAGGCTCTGTGTCCGTCCCGGCCAGCGTTCAAGCCTTGCCATGTACGATCATTGGGGTAATCGTCTGATGACGTTCAAATGTTCAGATTCGTCGCCTGGCGTCATGCCAGAGCTCGCTTAACTTGGGCTCTACTGGCTTTGGCTTGTGAATGCTCGTGAATGCTCGTGAATGCTGCCTGTTGAAGGGTATCGTTAGCGTGTATCATCAGTGTGTACCATCGCCGCTTGCTCCGCCGTGTGACGATCTTTCAAATGTTCTTTGGCCGTAGTGCTCAGGGGTCACTGGGGTCACTGCACTCGCAGTCGCGCGCCTTCTCAGGCCTCCTCGGAGTCTGGTGACCCCCGTTCACTCCCACCCCACGGGGCAACGCGGCGTCTACCACAGGAGCGGCCGAGAGCCAGGCAGGCAGTCTCTATGAACGCTTTTTCATCTTTTGTTTTTTTTTTTTGCTCTTATCATCGCCTACATGTATTGCGTGTAAGGTACGCGGCTGGCGATTAGGGCTCGGAGGAACTTCTGAACTTCGAACCACGCCGACCCGACACGGCATTTCTGATCACGAAAAGCTGAGAGTCCCTGGCAGCCAATGAAGAACGGAACATCTTTCTTTAGTGTGTTGAACCATCGTCTGGTGCTTCACCTCGCGCGCTCTTCGCTTGCAGCCTGCACGTTACTAGGTGACATCTGGACATGAGCTTGAGCTGTTTCATTGCAACTCCCAGTCGCTGCACAGTAGCAGCAGCAGAGAGCCACATCAACAACTTCCAACAACTTACGCTTGGCTCGCACACACTTGGACTGTAGAACGCCGTTTCGCTCTCTCGCACTCACTGGCAACGCTGCCCCTTGAACGCTTGCCGGCGCGGGACGCAATGATGTGGGCACCCCATTCGCACGACAGACACCTGGATTTCAGATTATTCACCGAACGGTTATTTATTCGCCCGCAAAGCCGAAACATACCCCGGGGCGCTCTCGATATGTGTACTACGCTGCACCTAAACTCACGTACCACAAAGAGATCCAAGGCTTGTTGAACACAACTACACATGTATAAATAAGATTATATGCCCATTGTATAGCCCTTTGGCTCCCTTTTTTTTAACCTCAATTTTAACGTACGACTCTCTTGACTGCTCTCTCTCATACCTCCGCCTTTTGCCCAAGACTCAAGTGCTTCTCGTCAGCTGGCCTAAAATTAATTCACAATTCTCTACAATATAGCTACTTCACAGCGCCTCCTCGACGGCACAATCCACACGCATGGACCTCCGTCCCAACTCCCCAGGCCACCCCAAGCGCAGAACGTCTTCAAGCGAGCGCGAGGATGAGCAGGACCGGCATAACTTTGGCGGCTTATATTCTATACAGCCCAAGTCATTAAACACCCACGAGAAGTTCTTACTAGCAAGACCGCCTACTTCGTCCACGTCCCTCGCCCTCCAGGTCCAACAAATTAGCACTCCTGGCGAACAAGTCATACTCTTGTACGACGTCAGAGAAAACACACCACCATTAAAGAAGCTTTTCAAGAAAATCAAGTCGTTCAACAGCGCGGTAGGTGTCATAATCCCTCCAATGCATCCCCCTACAGATTCCCAGCAGGTACCTCAGCAGGCACCTCAGTACAGCCAACATCATCACCACCATCATCAAAACGGCTCCCATACGACCAAGACCTTTTCTGTGTATGATAGAGATTCACCAAAACAGCCTGCAGCGCAATTGTCAAAGTACGGCGTCACATTTTCGACGTGCGCAACACCCCTCCTTTCCCCACACACTCGCCTCGCCCGCACGGAAACTCACTATGAGGACAATCCCTTGGTAGCCGGGGGACCAGTATCTTGGATCGTCGCTGAATATAAACATGGATACAAGATTATCGACAAGAGTACGCATGTAGTTCTGGGTCGTTGGCGACGTTCCACCTCCGTTTCCGAAGACGACCTGGATCACGAAGTCAGAGCCAGCAGACGATACTTCTCGGTAGTTGATAAAGTCCGCACGTTGGGTAGATCGTCTTTTTTCAGTGGCGACGCCTCGGCTGAGCCCAGTAATTGGACTCTGGCCTTCAAAGGCAACCTTGTTGCTACGCTCAAGGGCTACGACCTCATGATTTTACAAGCACCCCGCGAGTCCATCGAGACCTCACCTAACCGCGGTAGTGTCGATGGCGATGCCAGCAGTCCTCACTCTGAGCCCTTGTTTCTGGACGAGTTCATGCGGACTCTCCGCCAAAGACACGCAAACTACCTTCCGTCTTCTACCTCGACTTTTTTAAACGTCACTAATGACGCCAAGCAGTCACCGCCACATGAACCGCCATCCTTTCTACACGGCGTCACCTCACACAACACCGCCACATACACGGCCACGGCCCTGCGGCTCAAGTTAGTGGACGCGGTGATCATGGCCTCCATGTCGCTGATGTTGAATCTCGACGACCTTATTTTACATCCAGAACAGCATAAAACCTCGCCAGGAACCCACAGCAGCAGCGAGCCTCAGCGCAGGCATTCCGTGGAGGCCATGCGAGAGCGCAACAAAGAGCACATTGGCCGCCGCAAGAGCATATTTGGGCTGCCGTCATTTCTAAAATCGCTACACGCCTAATACTACTAATACTACTAATACTAATGTCCTTTGATACTTGGCCTGAGTTTCAGCCAGTCAAACACCATACCGTAATACTAATTTCGTTATAGATTCATAATGATAAACGTTGATTTCTTGTTTGGATTCTACTACTTGAATGGTATCTTTGAGGGCAAGTGATCGTGTGGGGACTATCCTATGCATGCATGACATATGTGTGTCAATTTGATCCCAACTTTGGCCACAGGACTCCAAATGACGTCTGGACTCTTGAGTGCTACCAGGCTCAATTGTTCTCCCTTCATAGTGCACATACGAGAAGTTAGTAGATCAGCATGATGATTTGAGTCAACAGGAACTTCAAGTTGTTCTCCGCACGCGTGTGCTCTAAATCCAATCTTGAAACACATATAGTGTGCTTAACGTACGTCAGCGTTCGGTGTTTCTACTACTATACAAGCAACATCTGAACCTACTAATTCCAGTGTACTTGAGTTCACACTCTAAAGCATGCAAGCACCACCAATCTCTACGCAACGATTTTTGATCACTGGCATGTAGTGGGTTGTACTGCAATCAAAAATAAATAAATGTTATTAGGATGTTTCTTTATTATGGATATATTACAGAAACACTCTAATCCTGGTGCAGAACCTGGTAAGTGGTGGTGTTTTTAGGAGCCTTCTTGTTCTCAACCTTGACAGAGCCGAGCTTCTTCTCAGAGTAGGCCTTGGCGTAAGGGTTGAGTCTGAGCAAAATCTGCTTGTTCTTGAGAGGGTTCTTCTTGAGAACGTGCTCTCTCTTCTGTCTGGGCTCGCCAGCAGGTCTGAGAACGGACTGGATCTCAGAAGAGTTGATGAGACGGGTGACATCAGAGTTGGCAATGATCTGAGAGGGAAGAGTGAAGCCGGACTTGGCAGAAGGAGTAGACTCAGTACCCCAGATGTTGTCAAGGAGAGCAATGGCAGACTCGGTCCAGATGACGAAGCGGCCAAGATGGGCACCAGGGGCAAGCTGGAGAAGAGAAAGAGAGCGGACGTTGGAGGTCTCGACACCGGGGACGTTGCGGAAAGCCTTGACAAGACCCTTGTCCTCACCGTAAACGACAAGGGGTCCCTTGCGCTGAGTGTGACGGCGGCCTCTTAGCTTACCCTTACCAGCACGGAGCTTCTTAGAGGCAATGACCTTGGAGACATCACGGTTGGCACCAATGGCCTTGAGGACAGCAACAGCCTCCTTGGTCTTGTTGACGGACTCAACCTCGTTGGAGACAACAAGGGGAACCTCGGGGATGGACTCAACACGGTGACCACGGGCCAAGACGAGGGGAGCGACAGAAGAGGCAGCGATGGCAGAAGCAGTAGCGTATCTCTTCTGGTTATGGTTGATCTTGACGTGCCACTTTCTCCAGGTCTTGGTAGGAGCGTACAGACGACCACCACGGCACATGTTACCGAAAGCAGCCTGGCCAGAGCGGTGAGTACCGGAACCACCAACACGGGGGATACGGGCAACAGCACGACCAGTACCCCAAGAGATGGCAGAGGTCTGCTCACCAGCGTTGGAGGCAACGGCGTAGGCCTGACGCTTGTTCTTGGCGACACCGGTCCAGACAGAGTGAACAATGTCGGGACGGATGGGGGCCTTGAAAACGGCAGGGAGCACAACAGTGGACTTGGTGGTCTCTCCAGAAGTGGAGTAGACGGTGACTTGGGGGCGAGCAACAGACATTGTTGGGTTGTCGAACGGTCGTTGATGTCGATGGATGGTGAATAAGCTTCGTAGGGGGATCAAAGAAGTTTTTTTCCAATGGGACGCGAGGGCTTGCAAAAAGTTTAGCAAAAGCCCTAGCGTTAGGGCATACACAGAGAGCCATTTTTGTGTTGAGACTGCCGTTGCCTATTTTGGAAATTCATGAAAAAAAAACACCCAACGCACGGCTGGCACAAACTCTTCGCATAATAGATATGATTTAGAATATAACACATATAACATAACACATACACCTGCATTAAGGTTTAGTCATAAGTCTTAAATAAGGTTGACGGTGTCAACAGTGCAGCCGCACGTACCGCCTGGCATCACTCCACTTTGGGAAACCCTATCCCCGGAATATCTAGTGCTTTTAGTCACGTGAAGGGTCCGCTGACAACCGGGGTGCGGAAGCAGCTGCGCGCTTGGTGAGGAGAATGGCCTCTTCCATCTCCTCCTCCAACTCCCGGCGCCAAACCTAGGAAAAATACATAAAAACCCGGATTTTTGGCTGCTTTGCTTTCCTTCCTTTTCTTCCTTTAAACAATTTTTTGCACTCATTTTTGGCATATTTTTTCCTAGCATTGGCCTTGTTACACACGCGTCTTTCCTTTTCTTATCCAACTAATCTGTATCAATGTCTTCCACATCTCAAGAACTCCCCGGCACCGGAGTCATCAAAACAGACCCCTACTTGGAGCCTTTTGCACGCGACATTGCGCGTAGATACGCAATTACCCAGGACTGGATCAAGCGACTTAACCAGGATGAGCAGGGACTTCTCAAGTTCTCCGAAGGATACAAGTACTACGGTTTCCAGGTTGACCCCAAAACCAACGCTGTAACTTACAGAGAATGGGCACCCAATGCCATTGGCGCGTCTCTCATTGGCGACTTCAACAATTGGGATCGCGAAGCTACTCCTTTGAAGGCCAATGAGTTTGGTGTCTGGCAGGTCACGCTTCCACCCAATGCAGATGGCTCAGCACCAATTCCGCATAACTCAAAGGTGAAGATTGCTCTTAGAATCCCTGGAGGTGAGATAATCGAACGCCTCCCCGCTTGGAGCAAGAGGGTCGTCCAAGACTTGAGCGTGTCGTCTATTTATGAAGCTGTCTTCTGGAACCCGCCCCAACAATACGTCTGGAAGAATAAAAGCCCACCCAAACCCGACGCTGTCAAGGTGTACGAGGCTCACGTTGGAATCTCTTCGCCCGATGGACGCGTTGGTACTTACAAAGAGTTCACTGCAAACATTCTTCCTCGCATTCACAAACTTGGTTACAACACCATTCAATTGATGGCGATTATGGAACATGCGTACTACGCTTCTTTTGGATACCAAATTACATCTTTCTTTGCAGCTTCGTCGAGGTATGGCCCTCCCGAGGACCTCAAGGAACTCATTGACACGGCACATGGCTTGGGCATTACTGTTTTGCTTGATATGGTTCACTCACATGCAAGCAAAAACGTTCTCGATGGTCTCAATGATTTTGATGGCACTGAATACCAATATTTCCATGCTGGACCCAAGGGTGAACACAGTCTCTGGGATTCTCGTTTGTTCAACTATGGCAAGCATGAGGTTCTGAGATTTTTGCTCTCCAACTTGCGTTTCTACATTGACGAGTACCACTTTGATGGTTTCAGATTCGATGGTGTCACTAGTATGCTTTACACCCATCATGGTATCGGAACTGGATTCTCTGGAGGCTACCACGAGTATTTTGGTCCTTCTGTTGATGAAGAGGGTGTTGTCTACCTCATGCTGGCCAACACCATGCTGCGCGAACTGAACCCTGACATTATTACCATTGCTGAGGATGTGTCTGGCATGCCCACACTCTGCTTGCCCGTCGACATTGGCGGTGTTGGATTTGACTACCGCCTTGCTATGGCTGTCCCCGATATGTGGATTAAACTGCTCAAGGAAAAATCCGATGACGAATGGGATATGGGCAACATCTGCTTCACTCTGACCAATAGAAGACATGGCGAGAAGACCATTGCCTATGCAGAGTCCCACGATCAGGCACTTGTTGGTGACAAGACCTTGGCTTTCTGGCTCATGGATAAAGAAATGTACACTCACATGTCCATCCTTTCCGACTCTTCACCCATCATTGACCGTGGCATTGCCCTTCACAAAATGGTGCGTTTCATCACCCACACTCTGGGAGGCGAGGGATACCTCAATTTTGAAGGTAATGAGTTTGGCCACCCTGAATGGCTGGATTTCCCGCGTGCGGGCAATAACTCCTCCTTCCATTACTGCCGCCGCCAATGGAACCTGGTTGACGATAAATTGCTCAAATACCAGTACTTGAACAATTTTGACGCAGCTATGGAGAACACGGAGACCAAGTACAAGTGGCTCTCTGCTCCACAGGCATACATTTCTTTAAAGCACGAAGGTGACAAGGTTATTGTGTTTGAGCGCGCTGGCCTTCTCTTTGTGTTCAATTTCCATCCCACGAACTCATTCACTGACTACCGCGTTGGTGTTGAGACCCCTGGTACTTACCGTATTGTGCTGGATACCGATAGCGAAGAGTTTGGCGGATTCAAGAGAATCGATCACGAGAAGACGAGATGTATTACAACACCGTTTGGGTGGAACAACCGCGCAAACTATCTGCAGCTATATATTCCTTCCCGCACTGCTATCGTTCTCGCTTTGGAAGAGTAAAATGGATAAATATGTGTATATATATTTAGTCAATATAAATTCAATATAAAACTTTCGTAATTCATTCAATCTCGATATATATAGTTACATGATTTATTTAGGGCCAATCATGTTCTCGGGGCGAACCCATTCGTCGAACTCCTCGGAGGTGAGGACACCGAGTTCCAAAGCGGACTCCTTAAGAGTAAGACCCTTCTTGTGGGCGTTCTTGGCGACCTTGGAAGCAGAGTCGTAACCAATCTTAGGGTTAAGAGCAGTGACCAACATGAGGGACTCTCTCATGAGCTGGTCGATTCTCTTTTCGTTGGCAACAATGCCCTCAACACAGTGGATGCGGAAAGACTTAGCACCATCGGCAAGAAGGCGGACGGAAGAAAGAAGGTTGGCGATCATGACGGGCTTGAAAACGTTAAGCTCAAACTGGCCAGAGGCACCAGCAAAGGTGATGGCGGCGTGGTTGCCAAAGACTTGGGTGCAGAGCATGGTAAGAGCCTCGTTCTGGGTGGGGTTGACCTTACCGGGCATGATGGAGGAACCAGGCTCGTTCTCAGGGAGATGCAGCTCGCCGTATCCACAGCGAGGACCAGAACCAAGGTATCTGATATCGTTGGCGATCTTGAAGAGAGAAACGGCCAGGGTGTTGAGGGCACCAGATGCTTCAACAATAGCGTCGTGAGCAGCAAGAGCCTCGAACTTGTTGGGAGCAGTCAGGAACTTCTCACCAGTGATCTTGGTGACAGCCTCGGCAACAGCAGAGTCAAAGCCAATCCTGGTGTTCAGACCGGTTCCGACGGCAGTACCACCCTGAGCGAGGAATCTAAGACGGGGGAGAGTGTCCTTGACACGATCAATGCCGTTGGCAATCTGAGCAGCGTAACCAGAAAACTCCTGGCCAAGGGTCAGAGGAGTGGCATCCTGCAGATGGGTACGGCCAATCTTGATAATATGAGAGAACTCCTTGGCCTTGTCATCAACAGCCTTGTGGAGGGCCTCCAAGGAGGGAATCAGCTTCTGAGAGATTTCCAGAACGGCGGCAATGTGCATGACGGTAGGGAAGGTATCGTTAGAAGACTGCGACATGTTGACATGATCGTTAGGGTGAACGGGAGTCTTGGAGCCGAGCTTACCACCGAGGAGTTCAATGGCACGGTTGGAAATGACCTCGTTGGAGTTCATGTTAGACTGGGTACCAGAACCAGTCTGGAAAACGACAAGGGGAAAGTGATCAGAAAGCTTGCCCTCAAGGACCTCAGTGGCAGCAGTTTGAATGGCTTCACCAATCTTGGGGTCAAGACCATAGGTAAGGTTGACAGTAGCGGTGGCCTTCTTGAGGATACCAAAGGCACGGATGAGGGGCTCAGGGAGACGCTCACGGGCACCACCGATGTCGAAGTTCTGGAGAGATCGCTGAGTCTGGGCACCCCAGTACTTGGAGTCGTCGACCTCGATGTCACCAAAGGCATCCTTCTCAATTCTCTTGCCGAGAACCGAGCTAGAGACAGAGAACTGTCTGCGGGCAGTAGCAGCCAAGGAAGGGGAGGTAGCAAATCTTCGCATCATTGTGAATACTGTCAGTTCAAAATAGGAATCTGCCGCAATGTTAGAAGGCTGATCGCGTCGATGAGTAGTATGCCACACTTACTTAATCTTCAATTGATACCAAAAGGGATGGAGGAGAAGGAAAAGAAAGAAGCAAACTTTTTTTTCTGGGGAAATTTAAAGCAAACGGCCAACAGCGGGCAGCAGACAGCCAAAACGCTTTGTGCGATCCGGAATTGCACGAATTCGTCGACCTGCTACGAGGCACATATCCCAGCCAATGAGCGGCAAGAACTTCCGGAGGGACATTGAACTTGGGATGAGTAAGAGTTGCCTACTGTGCTGAGTAATATGCCAGCGATGTGAGTGATAGCCGATGTCGGCAACCGTGCGCAAGTTTGTGTGCGAATTCTCGAGTTCAAGCGAAACATTGGACACTAGTGGAAGGCGCCTTGGGGAGTTAATTTTCGTCAGGAAACGCGAAAAGGAATCGGCAGGTCTGCAAGTCTGCTAAAGAGTAGGTGAGCTTGATGCGTTCCCCGGGTCATGCTAAGAAGGTTGGTGGACGTGCAATCGCAATTTAGAGAGCACAATTTCAAATGTTGAATGTGCAGGCTACAATCATTGAAAAGCAGTTGGTTCATTAACCAAACATACACCTTAGATAGCCAAGTGAAAAAAAAAAAGGTTGATGTACTTGTACGCGATGGAATCATTAGAATCCGTAAAGGATGAATAAATCTGTTGGTTTTCACTTCACGTGTTTAGTTCATCTAACAACATCAAGGAAAGTACACCTCGACGAAAAAGCAAGACCAAGAGGTTTTTCGTTATTATTCTTATGAAGTAGGAGCTTGATTTTTTCTTAACTGGCGTTATAGCTGATTGACCGGAAAAGATATATTTATCCATTTATCTATCCAACTGCTTACAAGTCAACCAAGATGTAAAAAGTGCCCATCCAGAAATTGTGGCATGCATGTTTTTTCAAAAAGAAAAAGTAAGGTCCTGCCCGGATTCGAACCGGGGTTGGCGGAAGTCACAAATACGTAGTTGTACTGATCAGAATCCGCAGTGATAACCAACTACACTACAGAACCGTTGCTTGTAAAACTGTAAGGGTTCAGTCCTGCGCCCACGGGTCAAACCTGTGGCCACGGTTCAAGCCTGTACCGACCTAACCCAGTTACCGCTCAATCACCTAACCCATGTTGTATTCACGTGAGACGTCTTGTTATGCGTCGCGTCTAATATATTAGACGCACGACGCGTCTCTACGGAAACTGCGAATCAACGGAACTTGCAATAGGTG